>JXTB01000722.1:141923-157643 GCA_002914805.1 Parasponia andersonii | reverse complement strand
TTTTGACTCTTTGTAATTTTATTATTTTATTAGGTTGTAATTTCCTAAAGGCCAAATATCATTATTATTTTATTTTATTGTTATATTATATGTGATATGTATAATATGACCATGCATTATAACATGTCATTCATTATACACAATCATAGTCATTTATAAATATTATGCATACATGTTATATTCATGCTAAAATAGTTTAATTAGAATATGACTAATTTAATTAGATTAAATAATTAAATAGGAACAAAATTGAATAATGTAATTTAAGTTTAATAGTTAAATTTTAGTATTTTCACACTTGTTTAATTCAGGCTATTCTTATTAATAAGATTAACCAAATTATTCCTATAATAATAAATTTAGATTTTTAGAAAATTTAGTAAATTATTTAAGACCAATAAGATTGGACTAATAGTTTAACCTAGAAAATTATATTAGATATAACAACTTGATTAAATAAAATATTAGATGTTTATTAGTAAAAATACATACGATTTTAAAATAATAAATGGGAGAGGAGTATATGACAATATATCTCACGGTCTCTATTATTAATTAATTACCGTGAGATTTAATTGGCGTCTAGAAACGCTTAGATTTCGTTCTCCCTATGGAGGGTGTCCATTTAAATTAATAAGCAAGACTTAATTTTCAAGAGATAGGATTTTAGAATGTATTTCAAATTGATCTACCCTATAGCGGCAATTTTGAGTTAAATTGCTAGAATCTGAAATAATAGATCACAATCATGAGGATATAATTAAACTGTTAATAGTATCTTGACTATAAAACGGCAGTTAATAAAGAAAAGAACGTATGAGATATTTTGATATTTTATTTATTAATTGAGAATGTCTTAATTTAATTTATCCTACGACAATACCTAATTAGAGAAAATTGAATTACCATGAAATTAGTTTTTAAGTTTATTTACTTACTTGCATCATGCATTATGTTTATTATTCTGAATTTTTTGTGATATTTATTTTCAAATATGTTGAATGTTGTTTTATTTATTTAATTTCAGTAAATATGTCAACCTCGAATCCCATTATCACTTTACTTATAAATGAAAAATTAATTGGAGATAATTTTATCAAGTGGAAAAGTAATATGAATATAAATTTGTACTTAATTTGTATGTCTTTAAATATCAAAAAATCTCTAGTTTATTTATGTAAACATAAATTTAGTATATACATATTATATATATATAAATTAAATTTATGGATAATAAACTAAACATAGTCCGTAAAAATTAATTAAAGTTTAGGATCTTTAATTAAATATTATTAGTACGGTCTATTAACATTAACAATGTAATAATTTTTTCTAGATTATTGATGTTTTGATATCACAATGGAGGTACTTTATATAATTCTATTATATAGAACTGGACCAGACATGATTTGAATCTCACATAAATTCAGTTAACTGTTGAGAGTTCAAATAATGTCAATAAATGATAATATGTAAATCAATCTTAATCCTAAATAGTTATAGACTTCAATTTATAACATTATGTTCTTTAACAAGTATGTTAAAGGTTCGTTTCCTAAATAAATTAAAATACTTGTATCTGGGGAGCATGATGAGATCAGTAGCTGAGAATATAGCTTACAGATATAGAATCTATTCCTTCCATTAGGAAGCTAGAAAGATGATTCCCTTGTGTATTGATTCAGGACTTGAATAATTTGAGTACTCAATTTATAATAGATTTATAAATTAATTGTTTATTGGAGAATCAATTGTACACAATGATAAAGATGTAACTGGAGAGATAAACGGAATATGACCTAACTCCAATTATGAATTATCTATAGAGGACTGAACTATATGTAATGATTAAATTGATGGACTGTTCGCTGTTTTCTAAGTAAATTAATTCTGCAAATTCAAGAGTGCAATTCTAGATTTTTTTAGTGAAGTAATACTGGAATTAATAAATTAGATAAATTAATTAAAAAGTTTAATTAAATGTTGTAGGTTCATAGGTCCTCAATTCTACCTCTTACAAACATTGTACTAGATATGATATTACTTCTGTTATTGCACATTTTGTCTAGATAAATTGTTTGTCTACAATAATTAATAATAATAATAATTAATTAATTTTGAATTAATTAATTTAAATTTATGGAGGGATAAGTTTCCTAATTTTTTTAAATTTTGAATTTAAAAATATCTAATTATTGGATAAATAGATAAACAAAAATTAGAAAACTGACTAAAGTTTTATGTTATTTAGATATATATATATATTTTAATTAATATATTAATTAATTAATCAATTAAATATTTTAATTAATAGATTAATATATATAAGTTTACGTTTTTTTTAATAAAATTAATCACTTTTTTTAAAAAAAATTATATATGTATATATTAATTTGATTAATATGTTATTTATTACATAGTTTAATATATATATATATAAAGTAAAACCTTAGCAAAATACACATAATGTATTATTTTCTATAATGCTTCCATAATTTAGAGAGAAAAAGAAGAGAGTATTCCTATTCTCTGTAGAACAAACGCAAGTATCTAAAGTTTGAGTTTAAGAAGTTGTACGTAACGTCCACGTATTTATCAAGTTATGCTTGAGGCTTGGATTGCAAAATCATAGTTTAGAAGATAGAAAAACTAAAATCCGCTGATAGGTTACAAGAGGTATTAGATCTATTCTCTTTACATGTTTTCTATTTTTATGAATTAATATTATGCACTCTTATAGTCAATTATTTTGAGAAAATTTCTGAATGTTTCTAAGCCAATCTTCCGCTGTGAAAATCGTTTTTATAACCCAACAATATGCCTCCAGAAGAAGATGCATATAAAAGAAGTATATATATAGAAGAAATAGGAAACGCTCATAGAAAAGAAAATATAAATAGGAAACATACATAGACTTATTAGGTGTCATTACTTGTTATGAAATCCGTATACATACAGATTATATATTATATATATCCAATAATTATTAACAATTTATAAAGCAGTGCGACAAAATTTTCATATTCATCTTTTTGTGAGCAACAAAACAGATGAAAAACAATAAAACATGAGATAATTAAATAACATGATACAATGAGTGCGTACTTGTAATAAAAAAGAACTTAATTTTTTTAAAAAAATCAAAATTATTTAAAAATAATAAAACTTGACTTAATAAGAGTTTAGCCCAAGTTTTTTGTTATTTCCATTATTAGTACAACAAAATAAAGAATGAATAGAAAGATATTTTTGATATATAAAGAATGTATAACGAAAAAACAAAAATAATAGAACAATTTATTGCGATATGAAAAGAAAATAAATGTATATACATAGTCTAATTGTTGATGAATTTAGAACTTCTTAAAAAATATTTGTTAGTATATAAGTAAGTTAACTACTAAACTATCATGGCATATTTAACTTTAAATAATAAAAATATAAGAATAAAATAATTATTTCAATTAAACTACTTTTGTTTCTTGACTCGTGCCAAAAACCTTTCCGTCAAACACATTATCTCCGTCCTATTTTTTCCTTTCCTTTCATTTTATTTCCTTTGCAAACATAGGCTTATAGAACATGCAATGCATATCTTATGCTATTTTCCCTTTAAAAAATGCACTCTATAGTGACTGTCTGAATTATGTAGTTTCGTTTCGTATTTGGTATCTAGCGCCGAATTCCGTTTTATTACACAGAGAAAAAGAAATCAGCGACGGTGGGCGATCTCGTGTCCTTCGATTGTTTCTCAACCAAAGAACAGGGCAGAACCCACTAACAAAACAAGGCGCCAGCCTCCGCCGCCACCACCTCTCTCTTTCTGTTATTACTTTCTCATTTGTTTTACAGTCTTCTTCTATCTCAAGAGTCAAGAGTCTCCGCTCCTCATATGAGTGACCTTCCATACAATACCCTCTCTCTCTCTCTCTCTACTCATGGCGGACGGAATAGGTACCAGCTTCCAGCCCTTGTATTTCTCTTGCTACCTTTTGTTGTCACTTCTAATGTTTAATATTTCATTGAATTTCAATCCAAATGATCGCTTGAATGAAAAAAATGAATGTGTAAAACACACCCTTTGATTAGTTTTGAAGACTCATTGCTACAGTCTGAAGAAGCATGCAAGCAATAGCCCTTGTGTTACAACGTAGCCTCATTCAGTCAATACGTCGAACAGTTCTCGTGTCGTGTTCACCTGCCAGTAGATCCCCTCCTACTTTCCCTTTTTCTCTGCACCCAAGCGCCTGGTTATCTTCCCGATGAGGCTTTAGAATCGAAACAAGAAGAATCAAGGCCCTGCTTATCTTATAGGATTGAGAAACTGTCTAAGCGAGAAGGAGTTTTATCTGCTTTTCAGAGCTGGATGAAAGATGGCTTTCATGGTTCACAGGGGCGACATTTTTCACGCCATTAACCGTCTCAAGAAGCTTAAGATGAACAAACGCGCTCTTGAGGTAAGACTCTCCTGCTTACCAAACTCTGTGTGAAGCTGTCATTTTCGTCTAGTTTATCAAAAAGGTCTAGTAGANAAAAAAACATGAGAAGGGAATTATGGATTTAAGGGTAACCTATGTCTTTTGACAGGTAATGATGTTATGGTTGATCAGGTAAAGACCCTATAGGCCGAGGGAGCTGGACTACTCTTATCTGTTGGAAATACTACTAAGATTCATGGGATATCTTTTCTTGAGTCCCCGCAGAGTTTCAAAACGAGCTCCTTTATACCAATGTAGTGATTGCATGCTTGGAAAGGCGCAATATCGCTTTCACTTGCGTATATGAAGAAAATGAGGGAATTGAATCATCTTATCTCACACTTAGTTTTTAACCGCGTCATAATCCTCCATTACTCTGATAAGGTGCCCCAACACGTCTCCGCATATAATATTTTTATGAAAATTGAAGCTAACGAGCATAATATTAAAGGGCTAATGAAGGTGTTTAGTGACATGAAGCGAGTGAAAGTTGAACCAAATGAAATTTCTTACTGCATTGTTGCTACTGCACATGCTGTTGCTAGATTGTATACCATTGCCGAAGCCTATGTTGAAGGTGTAGAGAAATCAATTACAGGGAATAACTGGTCAACACTAGACATTCTGATAATGTTGTATGGCTATTTGGGGAAGGAGAAGGGACTAGAGAAAACTTGGCAAGTTGTGCAAGATTTACCTTATGTTCGGTCTAAAAGTTATGTGCTGGCAATTGTAGCATTTGGTATAATTGGCAAGCTTGATTGAGCCGAGGAACTATGGCTCAAAATGAAGTCAAGAAAAGGATTAAATACTACTGAGCCGTTTAAATCTATGTTGTCTTGGTATTGCAAGTATGGGGTTGGTGAGAAAGCATCAGGAATTTACAGGGAAATTGGAAAACATGGGTACAAACCGAATTCAATAACTTATAGGCATCTTCCTTTGGGTTGCTTGAAAGTTGGAATGGTGGAGGAAGCTTTGAAACTTCTTGAGATGGGATTGGATTTGACAACTAGCAACGTGGTCAGGAATTCAGCCCCATGGTTGGAGACAACTCTATCAATAGTTGGGACTTTTGCAGGGAAGGGTGATGTGGAGAATGCTGAAAAGTTATTTGACGAACTGAAAAAAGCCTTCCATTATGGAGAAATTTTAAAGTTGTAAATTTCGTTGAGGTTATAGCCTTTACTAACAGATATTATTTGACCGTTGCTTGGGAATGGTACACCTTGTTTCCCTTCATCTCACCTTAGTCACCTTCCTGGTTCACGACTCGGTATAAACTGTGAAAGCCTATTATGTAAGATACCAGCCTGGGTTATGTAAGATACCAGCCTGGTTCCTAGCTGTAAGTACTTGTATCTTTTGTCTTTCACTGCTAATTTTCAATATGATAAGAATTGAAATTTACATTCCCAATTGTTAGTAATGAAGCACTAGTTTTTTCCTGTTAATTGTACATTTCCGCAAATTTCATTTCGTAGCTTCACGTTCACTCAGATCTTTGGTGTTTGTAAAGTGTATCTGTTTGTCACGTACATTTTAGTTCTCTAGTTTCAATTGTCTGCCCTCAACTGTTTCTACCAGGGCACGGTAGTAACAAAAACTTCAGCCTCTAAATCCTTTTGCAACTGCCATTAGTCCAACATCCATCATTACAAGAGCCCAAAACTCATGATTCTTGGTAGCTTTGATTCGGATTTACGAACCTATCTTATGACCGCAACCTAACATTTATCAAAAATTTTCGAACCAAGAGAAACTCAACTCAGATCTTTTCTTGAAAGTAATAATGTCTAGCAATCAACCTAATGATAGGTTAAAACAATCGTGGCTATTGATCGAGTATCTGAGTATAGTTTTTATAGCAAAATAACTCATTGCATGAAATAACTTTCTGATTGGAAAAACAAAAAAAAAAAAAGGGAAAAAAAATCTAGAAACCAATATTTTTCTTATTATTTCAACCGGACAAATTCAGCAAGAAAGATTTCATTGTTCTTTAGAGTCTGGAAATAGACCCCAGGTAGAGTCCTGGTTCCAATCTTCAGGTGAGATAGTATAAAATTCTGCAGCAATTGCTATGGCACCTCCTGTTATGGCATTGACCAGAACATTGTCCTTGTCATTACTGCTAGCTATTGATACCACAGCTCCTGTTAGTGCCCCTCCAATCATGGCATTCTTCTGCAATATCCACTGAAAAAGAGATTGATAAGGGCATTTTTCTAGGTGATAGTGGAAATTAAAGGATTCCTGAATAACATAAACACGTCTAGAAAACCTGCATTATAAGTTAGTTGTCAAGATAGAAAATTAATCTCGGATAAGAAAACTCATAGTCATGAAAATTCTGATCTAATATCTACCTGATTCAGACATAAGCCAAGGACTTCACATCATTCCCAGCCGGCAAAATTTCATCTACATAAAGAACTAGGAAGATACTTTCTTATCTTTGATGTATTTGTATACACTAGGTTCATCAATATTTTGATCAAAATTATAAGACTTGATCGTCTCATCAAATCTTAGATTCTATGAACTTGGAGCTAGTAGTTTGCACATTTTTTGCTCTTTGCCTTTAGCTACAAAACCTCTAATTGTACCATATAGATACTTTCTTCAAGATAACCATTCAAAAAAGATGTTTTGATGTCCATTTGCTATATTTCATAGTCTAAACATACAACAATAGATAAGAGGATACGTTTGGTCCTAAAGTATCATATTTAAGTGCGATTAGAACTCTAATGTATTTTGCTGATTGTACTCAATCTGACATAACTTTTTCTATCAATTTGCTAGTAAGATATGGTTTTGCTCTAAATCAAAGATATTGGAAAAGAATTAAACAAATATTCTATTATCTTCGAGGAATGATTGATTTGGGATTATTTTATTCTTATATATCCAAATCATAACTAGCTGGATGTACAGACGTAGTTTATTTGCCTAATCCATGTACAGATGTAGTTTATTTGCCTAATCCATATAAAGTTTGATCTCAGAAATGTTAGTAATTACCTATGGTGATACAATAATATCCTTGTGTTTTACGAAACAAAGTATTACAACTACCTCTTCAAATCACACCGAAATAATTATACTCCATTAAGCAAGCAGAGCATGTGTATAGTTGAGATCCATAATTCAACATGTTCAAAATATATACAAATTACCACCATCAAAGGACGCTGTATTGTGATACCTGTATTACTCAAATCAAAGGAGGTTATATCAAAGGCGATAGAACAAAACACATGTGACCAAAATTATTCTTCATACATAAATTACAGAAGAAAAGTGATATAGACATTCAACAAATTCTCTCAAGTGACAATTTTATGGATATTTTCACTAAAGCACTCTCTACTGTTACATTTGAGAAGTTGGTATCTAAGATTAGAATGTGTCGCCTTAGGGATCTTTAGTGAACATCAAAAGCTACAATAATCATGTTCACGTGAGGGGGAGTTAGTTATGTACTGTACTCTTTTTCCCTTAGCCAATATTTTGTCCTAGTCAATTTTCCTGATAAGATTTTTAACGAAGTAGTTTTCAAAAGTATAACTTGACAAGAATAGTATTCTTTTTTCTTCATTTAAAATTTTCTCTCACAGTTTTTTTTCCCTTGTAAAAAGTTTAAACGATACATATTTATGTATAATATCATTTAAGGGGGACATATTTATGTATAATATATGTGCCATATGAAAAGCAATGAAAAGCTAAGATGCTTTTGAAAGAAAAAAGATGTCACTTCCTTCCTTAGCAGCGGCATCTTCCTAGGCCTATAAATATGGCCTTCACTTGTAATATCAAGAACACACCGATGAGAAAAGAAGAAAAATAAGTGAAAGAAAGAAAGAAAAGAGAGAGAGGAAAGGAAATATTGAGAGATATATTCTCTCCTATTAATCTCCTTGTGTTTTTAGTTATATTTTCTTATGCTCTAATATTATATATAGCATACTCTATTATTTTTAACACTTTCCACAATAACAAATTTAGATAGATACCATTTTCACCTCTCGATAAGTCATGATATTTCGGATATGTACATATAAAAGACTGTTAGGTGTACAATTACAGACAGAGGCGTGCTTCAGACCCTAAGTTGCTACAGACTAATTTTTTTTAGTTTTTTTTAGTAGGACTTAACTAATAACCACTACTTATTATAAATTTAAAGAAAAATAACACACATATATTATCAAAATTTGAATTCCTGACTCCCTAAATTCACAAACATCCCAACTTAATTACTTTCTATTTTAATAACTATTAAATCCAAATTAAAGGGTATTTAATTATATCCTCGTTGTCTAATTTCAACCTCATTAATAATAATATTTTCGGTCGAGGGTCCTACAAGCTGTGCTTTTCGATATGCTCAAAGTTAAAGGATAATGCATCTGGACCTAAAGTCTACCAACTGAAAATGACTAATGCGCCCATTTCCTTTTGATTCTTATGCTTTCAAATTACTTCTCCTCTGTAATTATTTTCTCTAGAATTCAAAGGCTGATGTTCCAAGAATGTACTTAGTGACCTTTATGTTATGTAAGTTTGACTTTTTATCTTCTCTTTTTTTTTTTTTAATAAATACCATGATCCAAAATTTAAAGGAAAAAAAAATCGAATTGTTGACTAACCTTGTTATCTGATTGGCATCATTGAAAACTATATTAGATTATAATCATTTGTGGTATAGGATATATAAATATATATATATATATATATATATATATATATATATCATGCCGTATTAGTTATCTGATTGGTATCATTGAAAACTATATTAGATTATAATCATTTGTGGTATAGGGTATATATATATATATATATATATATATATATATATATATATATATATATATATATATATATATATATATTTCATTCGGTATCTCTCTGTAACTTTTATCGCGAGGACAAAGACAGAAATGTAGACCGTCCAAAAATTAATAATGAATATAAATCTGAGTTTATAACACAAACGGTCCCTGCACTATCTAGATTATAGTAATTTAGTCTTTAAAATTTTAATTGTGATAATTAAGTCTTTAAATTTTTTAATTTATAGTATTTTGGTCTTAGATTATTTAAATTGTAATCTACTGTTAAATTTTTTACCAAAAAAAACACATAAAGAGCATATTGTAGTATGTATTTAAAAAAAATAAACCAAACAAAAAGATTTAGAGAGAATAAAAGATGTATTCTTATAATTTTTTAGAGTTTCCGAACTTATAAATTTAGAGAAAATTTTTCTACAATTATTCATTTTTATATTTAAAATTCTCAAATCACTTTTTAAATACACATGTCGTCACGTATATTTTTGGTTAAAAATCAAACAGCAAGTTATAATTTTGACAATGCAATTATTACAAATTAGAAAATTTAAGAGCTAAATTGCTATAATTGATATTTTGAGTACCAAGTTGTTACAAATCGGATATTTTAGAGACAATTTGTGCTATTAACCCTATAAATCTAGGATTCTCCTACGTGTACGGTGGATATATAGTGCTTGAACCCTCAGCTGCACTATAAATAGCAATCAAGCTCCTATCAAGTAAGGCGTCCAATCCAAGTGTGGCTAGTAATTTAATCCAAGAGTGTAAATTCCTCTTTCAACAAAATTAAAAATGTCTTGCGGCAACTCAAACTGTGGATGTGGCTCTGGCTGTGGCTGCGGCAGCGGCTGCAAGTAATCAATTTATTTTTGTTTTTTTTTCCAAATATACGTGAATCCCTTTAACAATAGTTAGCGTTTATTTTTTTTTTAAGATAATTGTCACAAATTTCCCTAATTAGAATTAAAATTCCTCAATTGTCGAATTTCGTCCATGATTTGAATATGTTGTTGTCAAGAAGTTTATTTCTTTATGATAACAGATTCGTTCTCTGCCTAAAAAAGAAAATAAAATAAAACTCCTCATTAAATAAGGGGTTCTTAATGTCTTGTGCTTAAGTGTATACATAGTTATTTACATGTGTAATACATATGCAGCTGTCGCACGGAACCTGACCTCTCAGAGAGGAATACTTCCGTATCAATCATAGCTGGAATTGCCCCATTGAAGGCGTACGTCCTTTTTAAAAAAATAATAATAATAAAAGCAAATTGATATCATAATCTTCGTTAAAATAATAAATAAAACAAAAAATGGTAAATAAAAATTGATATTAATTACATATTTATAATTGCAGGTACTATGAGGGTTCTGAGATGAGCAATGGAGCTGAGAACGGTGGCTGCGACTGTGGTGCAAACTGCAGCTGTGGCTCAAGCTGCAAGTGCGGTAAATGATCGATTGATAGAGCACAAGCCGCAGAAAAACGGAACCATGAGATCACATATATTTATATATATGCCTCTATTAAAATAAGAAAATAATTGATTGAAGATATTTGGATATTGTAGGCAAATGGTTGGGTACTGTAGGATCTAGTGATGTATGATATTTTAATCGCTTAATGTAAATAAAGATTGTCATGCAATATTGTACAAGCCTCATTTCCCAGAGCCAGGATTTTGTGGCTTTGTATGTGTGTTTCATGGCCGTTTTATACCATGTTTCCTAGCTCTTTTTGAATATTTATATTTTCTTTTTTGCTTTGTCAATTGGGTTGCGATACCTATATATTGAAATTGAAACTTTGGGGTGTGCTTTGAGTAAGAATGAGATTAATGATATAGTGATGGCTTGAGATTAATTATATAGTGATGCAAGCCAATATAATTATGTATATCTGATTCGTTAGGATAAAGCAAATATTAATAATAATTAATAAAAATAAAAATGTAAAAGATCGAAGAAGTTTATGGGCGCATTAGCTAGTCGTAACATACATCAATTATATTCTCCATGAATAGTGGAAATTTTCTGGGCTTGAAACCGTGTTTACATTTCTTGGTCTAGGCATATGCTTAGTCACTGAAGAGGAAAAGGAAAGTTACTTTCAAGTTTAAAATGTACAATAATTTTTGTTTTTAACATAAATGGATTGGACTTGATTAAGGAATTGGCTAGAGTTTTAGTTTGGACAAGTCATAAATCCTCTCATGATCGATCCTTCACATCAATATGTGGTTATCACCATGCATACAACCACCACATCTATTCCAAAAATAAAAACAATCTATTCCCCTTCAAGAAAAAAAACACCACCACTTAAGGGCTTTTGTGGGGGACAATAATCTTGAGAAGGCTGATTATAATCTTTAATTTTTAGTTTCAGAATGTAATTAATTTCATCCAATCAAATATATGCTGACTTGCTAGAACGATTCCAATATAAATGTTGATCTAGGTATGGTTGGTTACTTGGTTAGCCAATTCAATTTTGGATTTGTTCTGTGTATACGAGTTGTGTTAAAAGATTCAAAACTTATCATAATTTACGGGTTAATGAAAAAAAAAAATGTGATGTGTGCACTTTCTGCAATGTTTTGGTTCTACAAAATTAAATCTCCATATTTCTAATTTTCAAAAAAATAATTGCAATTTGTGCCTATTTTGAGTGACTTATGGCATTGAAAGTCAAAAAATTTCTCCTTGTATCATTGTTACCAAACAACAAAATAAATGACAAATTAATTAAACCAAAAAATTTGACAGAAAATTAAAATAAAATCAGATTAAACTACAAGTTTAATTAATTATTTTTATTTCATAGTTTAATTGTTTTAGCAAATTTTTAATATAATTTATTTCTTTGGAAACAAGTATAAGCAAACATCAACTCAATTTCGGTGTTAAATGAGAGGTAAATTCTTCATTTCATATTGAAGTGTACAAATTTTTTAAAATTTAAAATCTGAGCGTATACTTTTACAGAATTCAAACATGTTATTAAAATTACAGAAGGTGCATACTTTAATGTGTCTTTTTACCTTTTCTTTTTGCATTTAATCCTATTATATTTATGCAAAATGTTCTTCTATCTTTTGGAACCAATGTATATTTTTATATTTTTTATGAATTTTTTTTTTAATTTTCATAAAGTAACGACCCAAGTCTCACATCAGGTATGTTCTGTGAAAATGTATTTAAGTGATAGTCTACGAGCCTACGAGTACCTTCAAAGTAGCACTTTTGGGTGAGATCCAGTGCTGTTACATTAAATCATGGGTATTTGAGTTAGTTTGAAGGTATTTTTGAGCTTTTAAAGGTACTTTTGAGCTCATAGGCGAGATCACTTAAATACTTATGATCTTCCCAAAACATATCCGATGTGAAACTTTTAACGTTATATATAAGATCTTAATAAATAACGTGCATAAATTAGATATATACTTTCATTAGTTTACGCTAGATATATTATCAGTATCAACTTTATTATGTCTATTTTTGCATCATCAAAGCAAATGTTCTTACAGCAGATAAAAATGAAAATGACATGGTTATATTATCAGCCACATATGATATGATGCTATCTACACTTTTGAAAAGCAATACATTAGCTTAAAAGAAACTTTATTCTACTGTGCTGTTTAAATTTGTTTACTGACCTCGCTTACTCTTCTTTTGAAATTGCAGCTTCAATACATTTGATGACTCCTTCCTTCTCTCCTCCAGTGTCAAGGGTACAACCATCCATGTGCCGAATATAGTACTCCTCTATAGTAAGATGCACTAGCTCAATAACTTCAAATCAAATGTCTAAGGAGGCATGGATATTGGAGTTTTGAGGTAATGATAAACTCGGGGCAATTGTTATAAGATATTGGTCAATAGAAATATTTCAATACTGATCCTTTTCTTGGTAAAATAATTTGTGGCCATTGTTTTCTTAATGAAAGTCAATTTTCTTCTACACCTAAAAGGAATAAATGAATCAATCAAACTTTTGGAGAAATTTCAATTTTGGATTCAACAACAATGGCCACAGCAATAAACTATGTATGAGATTTTTATGATGCGCAAGCAACTTCGTGGGGATACAAATAATGCTCCAATAAAGAAACGTTTTAACCTTTTTCCTAGAGGCTATGTTTGGTAGGAATGAAAATTGTGAGGAGGGAAAAGTGGAAGGAAATTAAAAAATTGAATTGTTTGATAAGATAAAAAAGTGAAGAGAAGAGAAATGAGAGAGAAAAATGGCAAGAAAAAATAGTAAGATTCACACAAATTTTTTTATCCAAAAATAGAGAGAAAGTAAGAAGAAAAAAGTTTTGTTAATATATGGGTAAATTAAATTACAAAACTACTTTTGCACACTTAACTTTAAATAATAATAATATAAGAGTAAAATAATCATTTTAAATTGAAAAAAAAAAATTTCTCTAAAAGCCAAACAATTATAAGGAAAAAGCACATTTATTTTTATCCTACATATTTTTATTCATTCTTATTTTCTTTCCTCTCTATCAAATATCCGCCTAATTTCAATTTTCTTAAAAAAATCTAAAAAATAACGAAAATGAATGAATAGACCTACACATTTAGAAGTAGATTAAAGAAAACTCTCTGATGTAGTCACATATATAGTTTTTGAATTATATAGTAAACTAGTAGTGAGAACATGCCTAAGGCATGTGGACCCGTAGTTGGTTTTTTTTTTTTAATTTACTTTTAAGAAAGAAATAATTAGTATTACTCACAAAATATCAATTAACGTAATACTTTTTTTTTTTGTCTTAAATAGAATAACATTCTCAAAAAGAATTACGCAATTAAAAAAAAAATATTCAAAATTAATTGATAATATTTTATTTGAAATATATGTGTCAATCAGCTTCTAGTTAAAAATATATAACTTTTTCTAATAATGCCAAGAAAATTACTACATGAATTAACTAATTGCTTGAAAGATAGTGATTTTTTTAAGAAAAGAAAAATATATCTAAGACTTTTGGATTCTCTTTTTCTTTTTAAGTATGAACTAACTTTTTTCCCCCTCAAATATTCTTAGTCGGTGAAACATATAAGAATGATTTCTTAAAAAAAAAAAAAAAGAGGAAAGAAACATATAAGAATGAAAAAAATTGATAAACATTATTAAGAGAAGAGTAAATATAAAGATAGCACAAATATTACATATAAACACATGGGCTCCACACACTTCAGATAGTTATTGTCAAAAAATCTCCTAATTATGGCGCAAATTAATTGTGAATTAAATCTCTCTTTAAAAACTTTTCTTAATTAAAAAGTGTTTAAATCACTCTTAAAAAATAGCAAGTCATAAAAATATTCTCTCTAACGTGGAAGTTCAAGTGATAATGGAAATTGTGTATTAATATATAAAAGAAGAACGTGGCAAATTCGAATTTGTTAAGGTGAATATCATGCGGGACCCACTTAATATTGAATCCTAAATAGATAATCATAACCAAGCAATTGCTATTGAGAAATTAGGTTAAATATGCATTATAAGAGGCATATTTTGGCACATATACTTCCCTCAATAAAACTCTGAAAAATATGCATATACCCACCTGAAATGTCACTTCTGCCCTTTATAATTGGTTTATAATGTATATGTCGCTCTTCTCCTCTTTAACCAAGCTGTAGCTCCTTATTCCTCCCTCTATATCCTCACAATCTTTCATGTAATCTCATGCTTGAATTTATCACACTGTCTAAGGAGCTGAAATTCTAAGAGCAGGAAAGAAGAAAGGATAAAAGTTGAAAAAACAAAAAAAAGACGTGGCAGTAAGACGGAGGACGGAAATCCGCGAAATGGGTATGTAATTTATATGGGTACTGTTTGAAATGATTTTTAACTGAGTTTCGATATGTTACGAGCATAATTTATACATTAAAAGTTGTTTTCTGGGTCTGGGATTATCTGCAAAAGTCTGGATTTCTCAAAAAATCAGACTGCCTCAGTATAAGCATCGAATTTTCAATGTAATTTCGACCATATTTCGATGAAGTCTGAGATGTAAGAATTTCGTCGAACTATATTTTGATTCGTTGGTAGTCGAATTTTCGACCTATTTTTGATGACTATTCGATGGTAGTCGAATTTTCGACCTATTTTCGATGACTATTATATTATATTTTTTTCGATCAATTTCGATGTATTTCGATTATAATTTCGACCAAATTTCGATGAAGTCTGAGATGCAAGAATTTCGTCGACTATATTTCGACTATAATTCGATGGTAGTCGAATTTTCGACCTATTTTCGATGACTATTCGATGGTAGTCGAATTTTCGACATATTTTCGATGACAATTCGATTATTTTTTTCGATGACTATTTCGATTATTTTTTC
>JXTB01000722.1:80453-137401 GCA_002914805.1 Parasponia andersonii | reverse complement strand
AAAAAATGTCGGAATGAAGTGAAAAATTTCTAAATCGTCTTCTACTACAAATGTCCTAAATTAAAAAAAAAAAACCTCAAATCAGATTTTGCTTACCTTCTTTTGGGGACTCATTTTTCTCAACGTTATCCTAAACACTGAGACAGATTTACGATAGACGGCGCGACGAGATTTCGTCTTTCTCGGTTAAGGACGCGATGATTCTTGGCTCTTCAGAGAAGGAGACGAAAGAGAGAGTTAGAGAGAGAGAGAAATGAGGAGTTTAAGGGGGGAAGAGACATATTTTCTCTTAGGTATTAATAAGGATATTTTCGTCCGTAAGTATATTTTTCAAATGTTTTTTAACTTGTGCATATGGGCCAAATAAGGATATTACGGAGCATATTTAACCTAATTTCCCTTGCTATTCGATCGGGAGTAAGAATATGTATTATTAGTAAAAAGAAAACAATAATTAAAAAAAAATGAAAAATGAAAACGTAAAAACTTAAGGAAGCAGCTCAGGCAGTGGACAGCTCAGTTTCCAAGATTATTCATGTTTCTATGATACTGAAAGATATGTAGAATCGAACCGAAGAAAAAAAAAAAAAAGAAAGAAAGAAACAGATAGAAGAACGAAAATAGAGAAGGAAAAAAGAATTGTTTACTATCCTCTGTATGTGTGGGTTTTTTTTTCTTTTATAGAAATACAAAACATATTCATATCTTATGGTATTTTCCCTAATAAAAAAATGCACTTTATCTAATTTTGAACGCCTGAATTACGTTTTTTCTATTTGGTATCTGGAGCCGATATCCCTTTTATTACACAGAGAAAAAGAAATCAGCGGCGGCGGGCGATGTCGTGTCCTTCGATTCTTCCTCAACCAAAGAAACAGAGCAGAACCCACCAACAATAGAAGGCACCACCCGCCGCTGCCACTACCACCTCTCTCATTTGTTTTACTATCTTCTTCTATCTCAACAGTCGAGTCTTCACGCCTCCATAGTAGTGACCTTCCATGCAATAAATACCCTCTCTCTCTCTCTCTCTCTCTACTCATACCCGCTTCCAGCCCTTGTACTTCTCTTGCTACCGTTTGTTGTAATGTGTAAAACACACCCGTTGATTAGTTTTGAAGACCCATTCACAGTCTGAAGAAGAAGCATGCAATCAATAGCCCTAGTGTTACAACGTAGGCTCATTCAGTCAATGCGTCGAACAGTTCTCGTACCCCATTCACCAGCCCGTAAACCCCCTTCTAGTTTCGTTTTTCTCTGCACCCAAGCGCCTGGTTATCTTCCCGAGGGGGCTTTAGAATCGAAACAAGAGAAATCAAGGCCCTGCTTATCTTATAGGATTGAGAAACTGTCCAATGGAGAAGGAGTTTTATCTGCTTTTCAGAGCTGGATGAAAGATGGCTTTCCTGTTCACAGGGGCGACATTTTTCACGCCATTAACCGTCTCAGGAAGCTTAAGATGAACAAACGCGCTCTTGAGGTAAGACTCTTTCTTACCAAACTTTCGCGTGAAGCTGTCTTTTTTGTCTAGTTTATCAAAAGAATATATTACGTTATGCTATGTATTACTATTACCAAGTAATGTATATATGTTTTCGTGTAAAGTTAATCTCTCTTGCCTAATATCAGAATCAATATGTGGTGCACAACTTTGATTGGTACATTACATTAGTGCGGGCATGAGTGGTTCGAAACTTTCTATTCCTGTGTTTGATAAGAATGCAGTTTCAATGTCTTAAATTGGTGAAGCTAAAGTTATTTGTACTTCTCTCCAATTTTTTTNATAACATCCCCACCTATCTAAGTGACAAAATTGCAAAATTTCCTTTTGTTTATTTTGTTTTGGCATTGTGAACATCCTTTCTGCATTATATTTTGCGTTGCCTCAGATGGGGTACTTGGATTCTTACTACCCTTATATAGGTCGTTCAAGAGTAATGGAAAAACATGAGAAGGGAAGTATGGATTTTAGGGTAACCTATGTCTTTTGACAGGTAATGGAATGGGTGATCAGGGAAAGACCCTACAGGCCGAAGGAGCTGGACTACTCTTATCTGTTGGAATTTACAACTAAGATTCATGGGATATCACAAGGTAAGAAGCTCTTTTCTTGTGTTCCCGCAGAGTTTCGAAATGAACTCCTTTATACCAATCTAGTGATTGCATGCTTGGATAAAGGCGCAATAACGCTTTCACTTGCGTATATGAAGAAAATGAGGGAATTGAATCATCCTATCTCACACTTGGTTTTTAACCGCCTCATAATCCTCCATTCCTCTCCCAGGCGTAAAAAGTTCATCCCAAAAATTCTCACTCAAATGAAAGCTGATAAGGTGCCCCAACACGTCTCCACATATAATATTCTTATGAAAATTGAAGCTAACGAGCATAATATTGAAGGGCTAATGAAGGTGTTTAGTGACATGAAGCGAGTGAAAGTTGAACCAAATGAAATTTCTTACTGCATTGTTGCTACTGCACATGCTGTTGCAAGGTTGTATACAGTTTCCGAAGCCTATGTTGAAGGTGTAGAGAAATCTATGACAGGGAATAACTGGTCAACACTAGACGTTCTGATAATGTCGTATGGCTATTTGGGGAAGGAAAAGGGGCTAGAGAAAACTTGGCAGGTTGTTCAAGATTTACCTTATGTTCGGTCTAAAAGTTACGTGCTGGCAATTGAAGCATTTGGTAGAATTGGCAAGCTTGATCGAGCCGAGGAACTTTGGCTCGAAATGAAGTCAAGAAAAGGATTAAATACTACTGAGCAGTTTAATTCTATGTTGTCTGTGTATTGCAAGTATGGGGCTGTCAAGAAAGCATCAGGCATTTACAGGGAACTTGGAAAACATGGGTGCAAACCGAATGCAATAACTTATAGGCATCTTGCTTTGGGTTGCTTGAAAGCTGGAATGGTGGAGGAAGCTTTGAAAACTCTTGAGATGGGAATGGATTTGACAACTAACAACGTGGTCAGGAATTCAACCCCATGGTTGGAAACCACTCTATCAATAGTTGAGATTTTTGCAGAGAAGGGTGACGTGGTGAATGCCGAAAAGTTATTTGACGAACTGAAAAAAGCCAAGTATAGCAGGCATACTTTTGTTTACAATACTTTAATTAAGGCTTACGTGAAGGCTAAGATCTATGATTCAAATCTTTTGAAGAGGATGATTCTAGGAGGAGCTAGGCCAGATGCTGAGACCTATAGCCTAATGAAACTTGCTGAGCAGTATCGAAACTGAGTCTAGTTTTTGAAGTTACTATAAACTGATTGTTCATTTTTTGATTTATAAAAAGCTGTGTATTGTTGCAAAATGAAGAAAACAGGACTGAAAAGTTACAAAGGAAATTTTGAATAAAATCCTTCCAGTATGGAGAAATTTTGAAGTTGGAAATTTCATTGAGATGATAGCCTTTTCAAACGGAGATTATTTGACAATTGCTTGAATGCTACACCTTGTTTCCCTTCATCTCACCTGGTCACCTTCCTGGTTCACGACTCGGTATAAACTATAAAAGCCTATTACGTAAGATACCGGCCTGGTTCCCAACTGTAATTTACTTGTATCCTTTGTCTTTCACTGCTAATTTTCAATATGATAAGAAGTGAGATTTATATTACCAATTGTTAGTAATGAAACACTAGTATTTCCTGCTGATCATATCATACACTTCCACAAATTTCATTTCTTAGCTACACGTTCACTCGGATCTTTGGTGTTTGTAAAGTGTTTCTGTTTCACCTACATTTTAGTTCTCTAGTTTAAATTGTCTGCCCTCAACTGTTTCTATCGGAGGCTCGGTAATAACAAAAACTTCAGCCTTTAAATCCTTTTGCAACTGCCATTAGTGCAACATCCATTATTACAAGAGCCCAAAACTCGTGATTCTTGTTAACCTATCTTACAGCCGCTACCTAAAATTCGTCAAAATTTTCGAACCAAGAGAAACTGAACTTAGATCTTTACTTGAAATTAATGATGTCTAGCAATCAGACTATTGATAGGTTAAAACAATCGTGGCTGTTGATCAAGTATCTGAGTAGAGTTTTGCATAATAACTCACTGCAATAAAGAACTTTCTTATTGAAAAAAAAAATGTCTAGAAACCAAGACTCTGTTATTTCAACCTGGCAAATTCAGGAAGAAAGATTACATTGTTCTTTAGAAGCTGAAAATAGACCCTGGGTAGAGTACTGGTTCCAATCTTCAGGTGAGATAGTTAATAAATTCTGCAGCAGTTGCTATGGCACCTCCAGTTATGGCATTGAGCAGAACTTTGTCCTTGTCATTATTGCTAGATATCGATACCACAGCTCCTGTTAGTGCCCCTCCAATCATGGCATTCTTCTGCAATATCCAAATGAAAAAGAGATTACTAAGGACATTTTTCTAGGTGATATTGGAAATGAAGATTCCTAAATAACATAAAAATGTCTAGAAAACCTGCATGATAAGTTACTAGTCAAAATAGAAAATCAATCTCTGAAAAGAAAACTCTAGTCATGAAAATTCTGATCTCGGATTCAGACATGAGCCAATGACTTAACATTAGAAAAGATGCCGTGTAGGTATCAGTTTTAGATAGGAAGTGGGGAGTTCAGCCAAGATAACCAGGCTTTGTTCTTTTTGCATGGTACCTTTCTTATTCAGCAAAAGATAATAAAGGTGGAGTATATCTAATTCCAGAAAAATAATTGATTCATAGCCTATTGAAGAATCAGGGACAGAGGAATTTCAGTAACACTGGAAAGAAATTAGCAACCCATGAAGATAACTACCCAGTCTCTAGTGCCACGGATTCTATCTACACCATACTGCATTCCCACGTAAACCCCAGCCACAGTTCCTGTCAAAATGGTAAAAGAAACTTTTAATTCATTTTCTCCATATTTCGAAATAGCTGAAATCAAGGCATTTCACCACTTGAAATCATATATTATAGGTAATAGTAAGATTCAACTTACCCCAATATGCACCTTCTTTACACATCTTTTTCAACTGCAACCACAGTACTGTTTATTAGCAAGAAGAGGGAGATATTATTGTACATCTATTATTCTGTTTGAACAAGAAAAACTACTAGCTTAAAACTCAATAGTATAGTATGACTTCAAAAATAACTGTGCCACCGTCAAACGCTTTTGACGCATTATAACCCTCCAATAGGGTGGGCTCATGTAGGTCAAATGAAAGGTTGTGATGCTCCAGACACGTCAATTGCATCTGACACTAATAGCCCTTCTTCAAAAAAACATGTCATGGTAATTAATCTTTTCTTAATGTTTTGTTTTAAGAGAAACTATTGGGCATAATTGAAAGTCCTCCCACAAAATTCAGGGGAACCTAGACAACACGACCCTGAGGAATTTTATTAAAAGGCAGCAACACAACAAATTAAAATTGGTTTAAAACCCTGATCGTGTATCCTAGGGGTGGCAATACAGGTGTACAATAACAAGATTTGAAATCCGCACAGCCTATTTGACACAAAATTGACTCGAATTAACGTAATTAAGTAATTTTTAAAAAAATTAAATTAAATAATTATTTTAAAAAAATATTTTTCATGAATTTATTGTAGATAAAATAAAAAATATAAAGATAATGAACTAATTTCTCTTATTATAGTAAAATTTAATTAAAAAAATCAAATAAACTAACTATTATATTATTTATATACGTTTTGACTTATCAATCTGTTCGTCATTTTTATTAAATAAATAATTTTATTAAATAAATGAGACGTGAGTTAACTTCTTAACTATACAATTTAATTAAGTTAAAAAGGAAAAAAAAAAACAATAATGAAGAATATGGCAACTACGCTTGGACAATTAGAAAATTATATATATTGGTTAGTTTTACTGTTCTGTGTATCATTGATCATTAACCTCAGAATCTATATTTAGAAAATAATATTTCTGGGTTACTTCCATAAATAGCACAAAGATGTAATCACTAATCACAGTTGAAAAAGAAAAATTAGAACCAAATTAAAATATAACACGTCCTGACAAGTACTCACAGTGTGCTCCACATTTCGAGTGGAAATACTCCCTGCAAAATAGCTTGTCATGTTAATTTTGAAAAAAAAAAAAAAAAAAACGAATATTCTTATAAAATTTTGTTACATTTAGCCGGAATAAAAAATAAGGATACCAAAGAAGGATCACTTTAAAAAAATAAATAAATAAAATAAAACTGGGGTTATGACCTTTTCTGATGATGTGGTAAGCATCCTCTGCAGCAGCTCTCGTAGCGGCAATCTACGACAAAAACAAACATTAATCAAATGAAAAATATAATCCAAAGCTATAATAATCCTAAACATTTAAAACCCAAATAAAAAAAATTAACAAACAATAATAAAACGAATTGAAAGCTAGATTTAAAACATGTATATATGTGTGTATATATATTACAGTTCCGATCTTCAAAAATCCATCAAGGGTGAGATTAAGGAAAGGGTTTCCCATATCTATGGTCACATCCACATTTGGGCCTGAAAGAGAACCCGAGAACCCGCTCTTTGGCATCTTCTTCTTCTTCTTCTGGACTCTGATAATAATTACTGATACAGCTTAGTTGAGCCTTTTTTTTTAGTTTTTTCATACTTTATATTTTATATTTTGTTTTATTAAATAATAATAATAATAATAATAATAATAATAATAATAAGTAATAGGGTGTAAATGTACTTTGGTTACATAAAAATTGGCGGAGAAAGCGCCAAAGTCTTGGAATTAGACATGGACACCGCGATTTGAATGACACGTTGCATGTGCATGTGATTTTTTCACTCTTTTCGTGGGCCGACAGTTATGGTCTTATATGGGGCCCCTAATGGACTGGGCTGACTCATTGGATCTGGCCCAGCCTTTCTAGGGTTTTAGCCTATGCTATATAACAAGTAAAGCTTTCGCCTTTCCCGGGTGAACGAGCCTGTAGTAGCAGTGGTAAGAAAGTATCGACCATGGACAAGAGTATGCTCGGAGATTTGCAATCGCTTTCTGAGGAAGATAATGTCAGAATGGCCGCCATGATCGACCAGCTCCAAGTCCGTGATAGGTTAGATTTTATTCGAAATATTGTTGTATTTTACCATGGTGGTGGGGTTTTTGAAATTGGTGTGTATCAGTATCCGCCGTAGTCAACTTTGGTTTTGGAATAGTGTTTTAATTTAACTAGAATAATGGGTTTTTCTTTTAACGCATATAAATGTGAGAAATATTGTAGAATTGTTCTCAAGTGGAAGTTTTATAAGCTTAGAGGGCTAATTTTCTAGGTTGCATCGATGTTGTTTGATGTAATGCCGCAGTGAGTGAAGTTTTATATATAATGTTCCTGGTGGTCAATTTAGTTTGATTGAACTGTTTGATTTTAAATTATTTGAAAATTTGTGTGGCTTTACTTATTATTTCATATGAAGGATCGTATGATTTTTGCGATGTACGACTCTGTATGTGAAGCCAGAAGAATGTTCTCCTTAAAACCAGATCAACCTTTATGTTGAATCCGGACGTTTTGGGAACGACATTTTATGTATGTGATGAATTGTGATGCTTGTTGTGGTTATTAATATCCATAAGTCGGGTTTAGAATTTGTGGAGAACCCCATGTCACCCTGTTTAATAGATCATAGTGGCTTCTTCAGTATTTTCCATTTAAAACAATCTTACTTGTTCTTAGATTTTGCAGATTGATCACTTTGCTGTGCAACCATTTAGAAATAGAGAATACAACTCTCTAATGGCTACACACACAAAGCCTAGTATAAATGTTGTGATGGTGTTTCCCTCTTTGCAGCCTAAGAATGTACAATTCACTTGTCGAAAGATGCTTTAATGACTGTGTGGACACCTTCAAGCACAAGTCCTTGCAGAAGCAAGAGGAAAGCTGTGTCTGGCGATGCGCTGAGAAGTTTCTTAAGCATTCCATGCGAGTTGGGATGAGGTTTGCAGAGCTCAACCAAGGTGCGGCCACACAAGATTAAGCAAGTTTTTATCAGTAGTGATGGAGGAACCAATTTTATCTCCTCCTTGGCTTAATCTCTTTGTATCTCTATAAAACAGAACACAATTTTTTGTGCCTTGTTTGAGGTGAAATAACGTGTTGTAGTTTGTAGATACATGGCAATTGTCCTTGACATTAAACGCGGCCGAGTCCTTCACATTTCTGATTTCACTCACTTTATCTATAAGATTTTATACTCGATCTGTTTTTACGAAATTACAGATGAACCAGATTTGATTAGTTAATTTCATTGTGTCTCAAGCCTAACCCTATAGCTTCTTTTTTTTTCCTTATTCAAGGAAAAAAAACAAATCTTTTACTAAGGCATGTTTACTGGGAAAAGGTTTGGGGATGAATAAGAAGAAATAAAAGATTAAGGTATTCCCCACAATTCAACTAAGCATACGAGGCACTAACCAATTTCTGTTTTATTTTTTAAAATTGTGTATATATTAATAGGGAAGGATGATAAAGACTCAGTTTCCCTACTTTTATTTTCCATATGGTATATTATGGATTAGTAAATATGATTTCAATAGAAAGTAGAAATATTGTACAATATATCTACCCAAATTTTTAAGCAAACTTAACTAAAAGCAAATGACTTAGTCTGATTGGTTGTACCTCCTTAGTTCCCATAAACCTTTTACTCTACTTTTTAAGCAAACTTAACTAATGACTAATGGTTCAGCTTGATGCACCGTTTAATTTTTTTTTTTAATTTTACTTTTTGGGTACATCGAAATAAATATCAAAAAAAAAAAAAAAACAGGAGAAGAAAGAAATAGGATTAGGATACTACTCGATTCTCGATAGCTGAAGACCTATTTTTGAAGGATAAATATCAAAGACGTATTATTTTTCGGTCATCAACCTTGTCAAATTTAAGTTCTAGCTATAAATGCGGCGGTGGTCAATTATCGTAACACGGAAATATTTTCTTAAATATTTTTCCTCCTCCGTGTTAAGTGTTGCAATCCTAGTCAAATAACAATTTTATCGTGAACCTTAATATACATACACATAAAAACTACTCTCGCTACATTTATATGTTGAAAAAATAAACCACATCATGCAATCTCCGTCTTCTGCGCCAGTGCCGGATGATACCACAAACTACAACTATGTAGAATTTTTCTTCTTCCTATGGTTGGCACTGATTTTCATTGGAGCAGCCCTCACGCTGCCTGTTTAGCAATGCTGCTGTCGAGCCCGAATACTGCTGCCGACGCGGCTGCCAAGGACGAGGCAGCCACAACCAATGCCGGCAGCAACTCCTCTCCCAATGCCACATCCGCATCCGCCACCGCCAGAGTTGTCGATAGACGATGCCGTTTCGATTACTTGCACTTATAGAGTTGAGAAATCATCAACAATTAAGGACAATAATAATAATGATAGCAGCGACTGTTCTATTTGCTAAGAGGATTTTAAGTACGGCGATGAATGTCGGATGTTTGTCAAGTGTAACCATGGATCTCACAAGGCTTGCATTGATAAGTGGCTCGCTCGTGATAACCATTGTCCACTGTGTAGTGGTAGCATTAGAGGTGTGCGTGCCATAAATGTAGATCAGGTTTAGAAATTGAGTATATGTGCAAAAACTCTCTGTTCAATTCCTTGATTTAGTCTTTTGATTAATTTTTGACGTTTCGAGTGTTTTAATATTTTATCGATCAGAAATATACATTGAGTTTTTTTTTTTTTTTTTAATTTTTTGCCCTTGTCAATCTCCTTTCCAAATTGTGATATTTTCTTTTTTTTTTTTTTTTGCTCATTATAGTTTCTCCTTTTCAGAATCAAACCAGACTAGCTAATATCTGATACGATTAAACTAATTCACTGTGATAGTTGGCATATATGAAAGTGTTTATGTTCCGATTTCGACGCCCTAACCCTAACCAAAATATAAGGACTTTAATTTTTTTTTTAAGAAAAAAAAAATCATAAAAAGGAAAAAAAGAAAACAAAATCAGACCTTTAAAAGGGTTCTTCAATAATATAATTTAAAAGCCTTCTAGTCACAACATAGAGTTAAAACCCTAATTATAACATAAGCATGGTAATACCGATGTTTAGCATTATTTGTCATTTATATAAATATATGTTTGTATATTTTGTTATTTCCTGATTTGGTTTATAATTTAATTAGATTAAGAAGGATAGTGTCATTTTTATATCCTATATTTTGACATTTTATTTAGTTTATACCTTCTATTTTGTTTATTATCAATATTGACTCTTAAATTTAATATTTGTTATATATTTATACCTAGATCAATTATAATATAATTTATTTTCAAATTTTTAAATAATTTAGTAAATTAACCATTCTAAATTATGTAATTGTATAAATTTATAATATATTTTAAATCTAAAAATTAATATTAATAATAATTAAAACACAATGTATAATTTGAATAAATTATCAAAATATAAAATATAAAAGTGATAAAGAAATCTTTTATTAGTTTGTATTCGCAAGTATTCACACTTGTGTATTCGTTCATATATATCCTTTCTAATCAATGAAAAGATTGAATCGATTTTTCAAATTTAGTAATCTTCTTCATGCTATCAACTATCAAGAGCCCCGTTATTTCTGTCTATCTACTTTCCTTTTCTTTCTTTTTTTTTCTTCGCTGCCTCAAATCCCATAAAGTTCAAATTATATAGTTTTTCCTATCCTCAAATTGTCTTCCATTGTAATTCTCCTGAATATTCATGATATAAAAAAAAAAAAAAAAAACCCCCCCAAACCTTAAGGAATGTTTGGCATCATAATTAAAAATTTATTTTTTGTTTTTAAAAACAGAAAATTATTTTTTGATAATATGCAAGGATATTTGGTATTATTCTCTGATAACAGTTTTTAAAAATAGAGTTAAAGAAAATAAAAAATTCAAAAAATAACAAATAAACTATTTTTAAAATTTATTTTTTTACATGATTTTTATATACACATTCTCTGGTAATTTTCTCTCTTATCACCTTCTTTCTTATCACTTTTTTTAGCTCATTATCCTTCCTCATTCTCTCTCTCCTCATTATCTCTCCTTGTTCTTTTTCATCATTTTCTTTCTTCTCATTTTCTCTCTCCTTATTCTCTCATCATTTTCTTTCTTCTCATTCTCTCTTCTCATTTTATCTCATCACTTTCTCTCTTTTTATTTCTTCTCATCATTTTCTATTCTTTTTTTAAAAAAAAAAAATCACATTCTCTCTCTTTATTCTCTAATACTATTTTTATCATTTATGAATTTCTCTATCTTTATTCTCTCTTTATACATTCTTATCATTTTCTCTTTCCTGCATAGTGTTTTCATTAGTTTTTCTTTCTTTTATCTTTTTCGTCACTTTTATTTTCTTATTCTCTCGTCACTTTCTATCTTATTATTATCTTTGATTATATTTTCTTTTATGATTTTCTTTCTCCTCATTTTCTCGAATTTCTCTCTCTTTACTCTCTTTTGATTTTCTCTTTCTAAATATATTTTTTTTCCAACACAATTTTTTTTTATTCATCTAACCTTTTCCCCTAAAAATTGAATTTTAGAAAACATTTGCCAAACGCTTAATGTTTTTTTGAAAACAATAAAAAATAGTTTTTGTTCTCGTCTTTGAAAACACAACTTTGAGAGCAAAAAACAAAAAACAATACCAAATAAACTCTTAGATTGATTTTTCAGATCCCAGCAGAGTCATTGCCACCTGCATTAATTGGTCGTCTATTTTAAGGATATTTAATATAGATTTTCCCACACGGGACATGAGAATGAACCAGAAATTGCTGGAGGATAACAAATTGCTGAAAGGAAAAAACTGAATGATTAAAAGCAAGGAAGAAAGAAAACGGAGGCTTTATCGTAGCAAAAAAAGAAAGAAAATTACTACCAATTTGTAGTTGAATGCTTTGTTATGGACTTCAATAAGCACATGCGCTGCAAGCAACTCATTTCAATTTTTAATGAGATAAAATATCACACATTTGTATTTTAACACTTTGTCCGGTTTGTATTTTGTATTTTAGTTATTATCAATATTAACATTTAGATTTAATATGTTGAGCAAATTAACAATTGTAGCTCAACAACCAGCCGCAATAAGAACAGTGAAAAAAAAGTAGCCATAATAGGAATAGTAAAAAGGGCAGCTGCAATAAGAATAGTAAAAAAAGCAGCCGTAATAACAATAGTAAAAAATGTTGTTCACACTACTTTTCAAGTTCTATAAATACGGAGAGCTTCATCACTTGTTTTGTATCCCATTTTAAATCCTCTTCCTTTCTAAGAGAGAATTCAAGCCTAGGAATTCCTCTAAGTGTCCCACTTGTTTTTTCCTAAATTATTTAGAGAGAGTGTTTTTCCTATTTCAAGAGAGAGAGGTTTATTTGTTATCTCCTTGTATTTAGAGAGGAGTGAGTTGTAATCTCCTTTTCATAGTAAAATTCTTCACAGCCTTATCCGTGGACGTAGCCTAAATTGGGTGAACTGTGTTAATTCTTTTGTATACTTTATTTTTTTTTATTTTACCCAAATTTTTTCAACTTGTATTTTAGCTGTGTGTAATCGCTTTCACAAAGTCGATCTCCTAACAGTGGTATCAGAGCCATTAGTTAGAGTATTGTTCACATATACACTATTCATGTATACGGCACTGTTCACGTATACGGTACTATTCACATACACGGTATAGTTCATATACAATGAAACGGTGATAACTGAACAAATCGTGATAAAAAAAATGGCAGCAAAATTCGATATTGAGAAGTTTAATAGGAGCAATTTCTTTTGTGGAAAATGAAGATAAAGGCAATCTTGAGAAAAGATAATTGCCTAATAACAATTGGGAAAAGGCCTGCTGAGATTGCTGATGATAAAAGGTGGGACGAGATGGATAGCAATGTTGTCGCTAACTTACATCTGGCACTAGCAAATGGAGTCCTGTCGAGCGTTGAGGAGAAGAAGTCAGCTAAGAAGATATGGGATACACTGACAAAGTTGTATCAGGCCAAGTCGCTTCACAACAAAATTTTCTTGAAGAGAAGGTTTTATACCCTTTGGATGGTGGAATTAACAACAGTGACTGACCACATCAACACCCTTAACACTCTATTCTTATAGCTTACAACAATAGAGCATAAAATAGAGAATAATGAACGTGCAGAAATCTTACTTCAGAGTCTACCTGATTTGTATGATCAACTCATCATAAATGTGATCAGCAATGCTACAATTCTAGTTTTTAACGATCTTACAGCTGCTGTTCTCGAAGAAGAAAATTGGCTTAAGAACAAGGAAGACAGATTAGCAAGTAGAGGCTTTGACAATGAGAGGGAGATTAACAGAACGTGGCCCCAGTGGGAGTCAGAGTCATGATAGATCAAAGTCAAGAAATAAGAAGAATGTCAAAGTGTTATCACTGTGGCAAGAAAGGGCACGTCAAAAGGGAGTATTGGCAACTCAAGAAGAATGGAGATTCCAGAGAGAAGGACCCCGAGTCATCAAATGCTCAGAAGAATATTGCAAATACTTCAGATGATGGAGAAATCCTATATAGTGAAGCAGCAACAATTTCTAAGGACAGACGGCAGCTCACTGATGTTTGGTTAGTGGATTCGGGAGCAATATGGCACGTGACTTCTCACAGAGAATGGTTTTACACATATAAACCTGTCTCTGGAGGATCTATATTCATGACTAACGATCATGTCTTAGAGATCACTGGGATTGATACTATCAAGATAAAGATATACGATGACACTATTCATACTATTCAAGAGGTGCGACATGTGAAGGGCTTAAAAAAAAATCTATTGTTTTTAGGACAATTAGATAACCTTGGTTGCAAAACTCATGTCGAGAATGGGATCATGAAGATCATGAAGATCATGAAGGGAACACTTGTAGTAATAAAGACAGAGAAAATCGTAGTGAATCTATACATGCTTAAAGGAGATACACTGATGGAAGCAGAGGCATCAGTTGCTTCAACAAATTCCAGAGAAGAATCAATGATGATGTGGCATCGTAAGCTTAGCCATATGTCGGAACGAGGCTTAAAGATTATCTTTAAACGGAGGTTGCTTCGGTTGCTTCCTGATCTCACAAAGGTATCTTTACCCTTTTGTGAGCATTGTATCACAAGTAAGCAGCATAGATTAAAGTTTGGCATATCCAGTTCTAGAAGTAAAAAAATTTCTAGACTTGGCTCACTCTGATGTTTGGCAAGCACCGGTAATGTCCTTATGAGGTGCTAGATACTTTGTATCTTTTATTGATGATCACTCCAGGAGATATTGAGTGTATCCTATCAAGAGGAAGGCAAATGTGTTTTCAGTCTTTAAAATATTCAAAGCACAGATAGAGCTTGAATCTAGAGAAAATATCAAGTGTTTAAGGACGGAGAATATAGAAGAGTATACAAGCGATGAATTTGATAACTTCTGTCAACAAGAATGTATCAAGAGGCCGTTCATAGTGGGTACACTCCTCAACAAAATGCAGTGGCAGAGTGAATGAACAGAACCTTGTTGGAAAGAATAAGAGCAATGTTGAAAGCTACAGGTCTACCTAAGACATTTTGGGCAGAAGCAATCAAAACTGCCTGTTATGTGATTAATCTATCTCCATCAACAGCGATTGATCTGAAGACACTGATGGAGATGTGGACTAGTAAGCCAGCTGATTATTCTCGCTTACATATTTTGGATGTCTTGTGTACGTGATGTACAATGCTCAAGAAATCACAAAATTGGATTCAAAGTCTAGAAGGTGTGTACTCTTGGGATATGCTGATGGAGTTAAGGGATATCGCTTATGGGATCCCACTGCCCATAAGGTTGTCATCAGCAGAGATATGATATTTGCAAGAGAAGAGAGATGATAGCAGACCAGAAACTACTACAGTTCAGGTAGAAAAGAACACTGAAGATTCAGATTCTTCTGAAGTAGTACCAGAGCACGAAGTAGAAGAACCAGTCGAGGAAAAGGCTTCTAAAATTTATTGGTCAACTTGTGAAAGAAGAACACCGGTATGGCACTCAGATTATATCACTGAAAATAATATTGCATACTGTCTTCTAATAGAGAATGGAGAGCCAATAAATTTCCATGAGGCTATCAAAAGCCCGGATGTATCCTTATAGATGACAGCAATGCAAGAAGAGATTGAAGCCCGTCACAAGAACAAGACATGGGATCTTGTTTCACTACCATAAAGAAGGAAGGCTATTGGCAACAAATGGGTCTACAAGATCAAGCATGATAGCAATGATCAAGTGGAGCGGTATTGTGCGAGATTGGTGGTAAAAGGATATACTCAGAGAGAAGGTATTGACTTCAATGAGATATTTTCACCTGTAGTTCGACTGACAACAGTTAGAGTGGTTCTGGCGATGTGTGCTACGTTTGACCTACATTTAGAGTAGCTAGATGTGAAAACTGCTTTTCTTCATGGAGAACTTGAAGAAGAGATTTATATGCTCCAACCAGAAGGTTTTGCTATAACAGGCAAGGAGAACTTAGTTTACAGGTTGAACAAATCTCTATACGAACTTAAATAGGCACCAAGGTGTTGGTATAAGAGATTTGATTCCTTCATCATAAGCCTTGGGTACAACAGACTCAGTTCAGACCACTGCACATATTTCAGGAGGTTTGATGAAGATAGTGACTTCATTATTTTATTATTATACGTGGATGATATATTGGTAGAGGGCCCCAACAAAGGTAGAATCCAAGAATTGAAGGCACAGTTAGCTAGAGAATTTGATATGAAAGACTTGGGACCAGCAAACAAGATTCTAGGGATACAAATTCACCGAGACAGAGGTAACAGGAAGGTTCGGCTTTCTTAGAAGAATTATTTGAAGAAAATCTTGCACCGCTTCAATATGCAAGATTGTAAGCCGATTTCTACCCCACTTCCTGTTAACTTCAAGTTATCCTCCGGGATGTGTCCTAGCAATGAAGCAGAGAGGACGGACATGTCTCAAGTACTGTATGCATCAGCAGTGGGAAGCCTAATATTCACTATGATATGTACAAGACTAGACATTACACAAGCAGTGGGAGCAGTTAGTCGATATATGGCGAATCCTGGTGGAGAGCATTGGAATACTGTGAAGAGAATTCTGAGATACATCAAAGGAACTTCAGATGCTGCATTATGTTACGGAGGATCAAAATTTATTGTCAGAGGATATGTTGATTCAAATTTTGCGGATGATCTTGACAAACGAAAATCTACTACAAGCTATATGTTTACTCTTGCAGAAGGAGCTGTAAGCTGAGTTTCGAAACTACAAACTATTGTGGCTTTATCTACAACAGAAGCAGAATTCATGGCAGCTACACATGCTTGTAAAGAAGCTATTTGGATTCAAAGGTTATTGGAGGAGCTCAGGTACAAACAAGAAAAGATTCCTCTATTTTGTGACAGTCAGAGTACCTCACATTGTAAGGAATCCAACTTTTCATTCTAGGACAAAGCACATTAGCATTCAATATCACTTTGTTCGAGAAGTAGTAGAAGATGGAAGTGTGGACATGAAGAAGATTCACACAAAGGAGAAGAGCAGATGCTTTAACCAAATCAATCAATACTGACAAATTCCAATGGTGTAGATCCTTATATGGCCTAGCAGAAATATAAGAAGCATGAAGAATTGACAAAGAAAGAAAAGAGAGATTTATCAAGTGTGAAGACATGATTAAAATCAAGTCTTCACATGAGAGAATGTTGAACAAATCAACAATTACAGCTCACCAACCAGCCGCAATAGGAATAGTGAAAAAAAAGGCAGCCACAATAGAAATAGTAAAAAGGGCAACCGCAATAGGAATAGTAAAACGGGTAGTCACAATAGCAATAGTAAAAGATAGTGTTCACACCACTTTTCAAGTTCTATAAATACGGAGGGTTTCATCTGTAAAAACCTGGATTTTGGAAGAGTAATTTGGATATTTTATCAATTTTCTGGATATTATAATGGGGGGATTAATTTGCAAAAGTTTTGTGCAGAAAGACTAAAATGTAAATTTTGGGAGACAGAATTGATAAAGATTTGGGAACTGGGGACTATAGTGCAATTTTTTGAAAAATTGCACAGTCCCATATATTCCCACTCACGTGAGTTACTTTTCCCAGTCACCCTCTCTCTCTTCTCTCTCTCTCTCCTCCCCGAGTCTCCCTCGTCTCCCTCGATCTCTCAGTCGTGCACCACCAAAGGGGAGCCGCCCTGCCTCTAGCCACCGCCCAACTACAGGGACTGCCGGCGGACCTCGCCAGCACCTTGCCAAGCTCGTCGCCGACCTTCAGGAGCTGCCAGAGAGGCTGCCATTGCCGAAGGAGACAAAATGGAGCATTTCAGATTTTTGGCCGCCGACGACAATTCTGACCTCTGTTCAACCTCCAACTGGTCCTGTTGGATTCGTCTCGTCGCAAGGATTATCAAGGTATATATATCTTAACCCCATAATGCCCGAATCAAAAGTTGCCATTTTTGGATATTTTGAGCTTGAGTTGACTTTTTGATCCGTCTGTTGGAATGTGTTTTTATTGTCATTTTTGGATTGTAATCAGATAATGAAGAAGTTTGATATATATATTGCTTATGTTTGGTGACCGGCATGGAAATAGAGATTAGACAGTCGAGATTTGCCTCGATTTGCATGCCACCAGCCCTGTGTGGGCCCGGATCCGAATTGGACAAGTTATATGTCTAACCTAGCTATTTTGGGTGATAGAAATTCAGTGAAGAGATCCGTTTGTGGATTTGAAGCTCCGTTGAAAAGTTGGTTTTTCGTAAGAGGATGATCGAGGGCTTGGAATTGGTTCCCGACCCTCTGAGCGATCGTCAATAACACTTTAAGGATTTAATAGCATGGTATCGCTATTCGAGCAAAGTAGGGACTCAATTACCTCTGTTTTATATCGTTTTTGAAATAAAACTGTTTTTCTACAACATTTGAGAACAAATGTGATTTTTGGTTTTCTTAAACGTCTGTGATGGGAATTGATTGTATGATATATACATATTGTATTACTCTGGGAATATTCTGAGTGTAGGTTATTTAAAATAGGGTCGTTATGTTGCTCATTTTCCTATAAAACATAGTATGCTGATTTTATCGAAAAACCCAAGCATAATTATTTTCACACTTCGATTCTGTATTGCACATGTCATAGGATCATACATGAGCACTGTGTTAACATCGTGGGTTTACAGTGTAGCGCTACATGCCCCACCATCGGTGTAGAGTCTGTAAACCCGCGCGGGATTTTGTTACTTCTGATTACCTCCCTATTTGGCAGGCATAAGCAATTTGGTTGTCCCTCCAGGTTTGGTAGGCGACACATAAGTGTCCCCTCCTGGTATGGGCTTAGGTGTCAGGCAGGCTGTTAGGCATACTTAGTGCTATCATCCTGGATTTCCACAGATGAGAGGATGAGAGCTCATTGGTATGGGTTGATTTATGTCATGTGTATATATGAATTGAATGGTTTTGATTACATTGCTTTATATATATATATATATGTATATATGGATTTCCAGTTTGGATTATATATATATATATGTATATTTTGGACTAAACTAACTATATAGGAATTCTCTATCACTAAAAATGTTTTCGACCGAGGTAATTACTTTTCCTACTAGGCATTTTATGATCACACCTTCCTCCTTTCCTCAGGTGGTGTCCAGTGCGACTTGGGAGATCAAGAGGAGTAAGAGGTCATCTTGACTATAGTTCGTTATCTTGGTAATGCTCGGAGTGAAGTCGTGGTGTTTGGATTGTTTGGGTTTTGTTTAGCATTGAACTAATCTATCTTTGTATGTGAACTTATGTATGCCAGCCTGGTGTTTGATTTTTAGCGTGGATGATGATGATACTTGAACTTGTGTTTGATTTCGCGTTTTTAAATTATTATTCGGTCTATATTTAATGGTGTATATGAATTGTGGGAGTGGTTCACGGGATGAAATTCCTATTATTTTATTTAAATGGACCATTTTATAAAACTAAAACTTTTGACACTTTTCAAATAAATCAAGGAATTTCCCATCTTTGTGAAATTCCCCTTCTGCTACTGGCCCGGGTTTTGGGTCGTGACAGAAATTTTTGATATCAGAGCTTTGAGTTTAACAGCTTGGACGTATTACCATTAAACTAGATTGAAGTTGATTTTTTGACTAGCATTCATCATTATCGCATTAACAGTTTGGCATATTGTTTCAGACTTGTAAGGATGCCTCCTAGAAGAGTTCTGAGGCATTCACTCATCTAATCGAGGCAATGCAGCAGGTATTTGTCCAGATGAGCAATCCAGACTATCAGCCTCCAACTCCGAGGAAACATCAGTTGGATCAGACTAATCATCTCCAACAGTTCATGCGTCTCCAGCTAGGGCAGTTTGATTGTAGACCAGAAGCTCTAACGGCAATTATTTCGTTACATGAGATAGAGAGGCACTTTCGGGCCTTTAGAACTCCGGTTGAGTTTTGGGATATGTTTGTTGTTACCCATTTGACGGGGAGTACCATTCATTGGTAGGAAACAGTAAAACGGATGCGAGATATAGTGGGCTTGACTTAGGAAGACTTTGAGCTGATTTTCAAGGCCCAGTATGCTAATGAGGATCAATAGGATGAAGTTGTGAACCGGTTCAAGACTTTGATCCAAGGTAACAGAACGGTGAATAAGTACCTGATAGAGTTCACTGAGTTAGCAAGTGTTGCTCTTGGACCAGGTACGAGTGAGAAGTACCGAGTTGCTAAGTTCAGGAGTCATCTGAATCGGAATATTTTCAACAGGATTGGTACTCAGACCTTCCGTACTCTTCCTGAGATTGCAGTGGCTGCCCAGCGAGTAGAGGCCATCGAAGAAGAATTGGATTCCAGGAGGAACCAGCAGAGAGGTAATGACAGGAAAGCCACCAGAAGGAACCAGGGGCAGTAGTCAGCCCAGCGCACTCCAGACAGTGGGAGCTCGAATAGCAGTAGTTCTTCAGGAGGTTGCAGAGGTGGTCCGTATGGAGGATGCTTTATATGTGGCCAGCAAGGACATTGGAAGAAGGAGTGTCCCAACCATCTGCAGAAATCTCCTCTTTCTCAGGTCGGACCGCAGAGGAGCTAGTCCGGTTCTGTTTCTTATCAGAACACTCAAGCAAGGTCGCAACAGTCACAGGGTGCTTCGCAGGCTTTTACTTCCCCTCAGCCTTATCAGCATCAGTACCGCCCTCAGGGTTGTACTTAGAACTTTCAGACTCCTTGGGCCTCAGGGAGTCAGAGTGGGCGTGTTTTGGCAATAGTGGTCCAGGATCTAGCAGCGGCCATCGTGGTCAGGGCAACAAAGGGAAAAGGAAGGTAACTGGCCAAGCTTATGCTTTTACTGGGCCAAACGACACTCAGGATCGCACTGGCCGAGATGTTGTTGACGGTATGATCCTTCTTTCACACTCTTGGGCACATATTTTGTTTGATACTGGTGCATCCTATTCATTTATATCTTTATTATTTGCTCAACTATTGAGGTTGGAATTTTCTAATTTGCATTATATATTGATGTTGGGTACACTTTTGGGAGGAGTAGCTGATGTGTCTAGTGTGTGTAAGTCTTGTCGGGTTGTGGTTGGTGATAGAAAGCTTCTTGCTGATTTGATTGTGTTACCGATAGGACAGTATGACGTGATACTCGATATAGATTAGTTGTCAAAGTATAGAGCCGTTGTAGACTGCCATAAGAAGCGGGTGACTCTTTTTCCTGGTGATAGGGAACCTATTGTCTATCAGGCTGGGATGAGTCCATTGAAGCCTAGTCCTGTTCTGAAAGCGTGCACGGGTGGAAGGAAGAAACTCGAGTGTTATGGAAACTTGTTTGCCATGGATGGTGAGGTGAGGACAGACGATCAAGACCCATAGATTCCGGTGGTGTGTGAGTATTCAGAGGTATTTCCTAAAGACTTACTGGGGTTACCACCTAATAGGGAGATCGAGTTCTGTATTGAACTAGTTCCTGGAGCTCAGCCAGCTTCTATTCCAGCCTATCGCATGGTGCCTGCTGAGATGGAAGAATTAAGAAAACAGTTGGACAATCTATTTTCCAAGGGCTTTATTCGCAGTAGCACTTCTCCTTAGGGTGCTCTTATTTTGTTTGCGAAGAAAGCTAATGGTTCGTTGAGACTCTATATGGATTACCGGAAGTTGAATCAGTTGACAGTGAAGAACAAGTATCCTTTATCAAGGATAGATGAGTTGTTCGATTAACTCGGTGGTTCAAGGTTCTTCTCTAAGATCAATTTGAGATCGGTTATCATCACTGAAAATAAGAGAGGATGATATACCTAAGACAACATTCAGAACTCGATATAGTCATTTCGAGTTTCTAGTGATGCCATTTGGTTTAACGAATGCACCTGCAACCTTTATAGATCTCATGAATTAGATTTTCAGGCCGTTTTTGGATCGTTTTGTGGTTATGTTCATCGACGACATCCTGGTATATTCCAAGACTCGAGAAGAGCATGCCGAACATCTAGGGATTGTACTCAAGACCTTGAGAAATCATTGGTTGTATGCCAAGAAATCGAAGTGTGACTTTTGGATGTCAGAAGTGAAGTTCTTGGGCCATGTGATTTCTCATAGAGGTATTTCAGTCGATCCCACTAAGATACAAGCTGTCCTAAAGTGGGAAAGACCGAGAAATATGATAGAGGTAGGTAATTTCCTCGGTTTGGCAGGCTATCACTGTCGTTTTGTGCAAGATTTCTCGAGAATTGCTTTGCCTTTGATGAAGTTGACCAGGAAGGACGTCAAGTTTATTTGGGATCACGAAAGTGAAGAAGGTTTTATCAGGTTAAAGCAGAGTTTAACCACTGCACCTATTCTTACTGTTCCTGACAGTAACGAGCCTTATGTGATGTATACCGATGCTTTGAAAACGGGTTTGGGATGTGTATTGATGTATAATGGTCGAGTTGTGGCTTATACTTCTCGTCAGTTGAAGCCACATGAGAAGAACTATCCCACCCATGATCTGGAGCTTGCAGCAGTGATCTTTGCCTTGAAGATTTGGCGATGTTCCTTGTATGGTGTGAAGTTCGACATATTCTCCGATCATAAGAGTTTGAAGTATCTCTTTACTCAGAAGGATCTGAACTTGAGACAGCGAAGATGGGTTGAGTATATGGAGGATTATGACTTCAACCTATTGTATTATCCTGGTAAGGCCAATGTTGTAGCTGATGCACTGAGTAGGAAGCCTCATGGTGCACTAGCTGCACTGGTGTTTGAAGATTGGAGGAACTCAGTTGCGATTGGTGATTACAACTTGTAGTACTTCGAGGATGAAGGGGTTGCTTGCTTGAGCAACATTGTGATTTCACCATCACTTCTCCAGACTATTCAACAGAGTCAGTGGCAAGACAGGGAGTTGAGGAAAATCTAGAACCGGCTTCAGAATGGTGAACAGTTAGATGGTTGGAGCACTAATAGAGAAGGGTTTTTGCTTTTTAGTGGGAAGTTGGTTGTAGCTAATGACCCTAATCTTTGAGAAACTATTCTAACTTAGGCTCACAAATCAAGGTTCGCAGTACATCTGGGTAGTACTAAGATGTACCGGGACTTGAAGCGACAGTATTAGTGGAAAGGGACGAAGAAGGATATAGCTACCTTTGTGACTAAATGTTTGACTTATCAGCAAGTCAAGGCTGAACACCAGCGGCCAGCTGGGTTACTTTAGCCGTTGCCCATTCCGGAATGGAAGTGGAACAAGATCACGATGGACTTCGTGACCAGTTTGCCGAAGACCTTGAGGAAGAATGACGTAGTTTGGGTGGTAGTCGATCGGTTGACGAAGAGTGCTCACTTTATACCGATCCAGATGGACTACTCACTTACTAAGCTCAGTAGATTGTATATGGAGAACATCATGCGCTTGCATGATGTGCCTTCAAGCATAGTCTCCGACAGAGATCTAAGGTTCACTTCTAAGTTTTGGAGAGCCTTGCAGAAAGTGTTAGGTACGCAATTGGATATCAGTACGGCTCACCATCCGGAGTCAGATAGTCAGTCTGAAAGGACTATTCAGATTCTTGAGGATATGCTACGTTGTTGCATACTGGACTTTGGTGGGAACTGGGATGATCATCTTCCTTTAGTGGAATTTGCTTATAATAACAGTTATCAGACCAATATGGGTGTGGCTCCATATGAAGTATTGTATGGAAGGCCGTGTAGGTCACCTTTGTGTTAGGGCGTGTTACTCTTAGACTTGAACTGATTGAGGAGACTACTGAGAAGATCAAGGATATCCAAGAGAGACTCAAGGAGATTCAGAGTCGTCAGAAGAGTTATGCTGACCCAAAGAGGCGTGAGGTAGAGTTCGATACTGGTGATTCTATATTCTTAAAAGTGACTCCAAGACGAGGTGTCACAAGATTTGGGGTTAAGGATAAGCTTGCTCCAAGGTATATTGGTCCCTTTAAGATCACTGAGAGAATTGGACCAGTGGCGTATCGCTTGAATTTGCATGCACAGTTGGGTCACATGTATAATGTGTTTCACATGTCGATATTGAAGAAGTACATGCTGGACCCATCTCATGTTGTTTAGTACGTGCATGTACCGATCTAAAAAGATATGTCCTATGATAAGCAGCCTGTTCATTTGTTGGCTAGAGAGTTGAAGGTGCTTCGCAATGGAGAGATTCCGCTTGTTAAGGTGCTTTAGGAACATCACAAAGAAGATGAGGCTACTTGAGAACTCGAGACGAATATGCACGAGAAGTACCCTCATTTGTTTAACCTTCAGTCAGAGGTTGTATTGTGATGTAAACCTTGACTTGTATTTTGAATTTCGGGACAAAATTCTTTTAAGGAGGGGAGAATATAAAAACCCGGATTTTAGGAGGGTAATTTGGACATTTTACTAATTTTTCGGATATTATAATGGGGGGATTAATTTGCAAAAATTTTGTGCAGAATGACTAAAATGCAAATTTTGGGAGACAGAATTGATAGAGATTTGGGAACTGGGTATTAGAGTGCAATTTTTTGAAAAATTGCACAATCCCATATATTCCCACTCACGTGGGTTACTTTTCCCAGTCACCCTCTCTCTCTCTCTCCTCCCTGACTCTCCTTCGTCTACCTCTGTCTCTCGGACGCGCACCACTGAAGGGGAGCTGCCCCACCTCCAGCGACCACCCAACTGCAGGGACTGCTGGCGGACCTCACCAGCACTGCGCCGAGCTCGCCGCCGACCTCCGAGAGCTGCCGGAGAGGCCTCTGTTGCCGGAGGAGACAAAGTAGAGTATTTCAGATTTTTGGCCGCCAGAGACGATTTCGACCTCCAACCGGTCCTGTTGGATTTGTCTCGTCGCAAGGATTGTCAAGGTATATATATCTTAACCCCATAATGCCTGAATCAAAAGTTATCATTTTTGGATATTTTGAGCTTGAGTTGACTTTTTGATATGGCCGTTGGATTGTGTTTTTGTTGTCATTTTTGGATTGTACTCAAAAAATGGGGAAGTTTGTTATATATATATATATATATATTTCCTATGTTTGGTGATCAGCACTGAAATCGAGATCGGACGGTCAAGATTTACCTCGATTTGCATGCCAGTAGCCCGATGTGGGCTCGGACCCAAATTAGACAAGTTATATGTCTAACCTAGCTATTTTGGGTGCTAGGAATTCAGTGAAGAGGTCCGTTTATGGATTTAAAGCTCCGTTGAGAAGTTGGGTTTTCACAAGAGGACGATCGAGGGATTGGAATTGGTTCCCGACCTTCCGGGCGATCGTCAATAACAACTTGAGCATTTAATAGCGTGGTATCGCTATTCGAGCAAGGTAGAAACTCAATTGCCTCTGTTTTATATTGTTTTTGAAATAAAACTTATTTTCGGCAACATTTGAGAACAAATGTAATTTTTGGTTTTCTTGAATATATGTGATGGAAATTGATTGTATGATGCATACATATTGTCATCCTGGTGTTTGATTTTTGGCGTGGATGATGATGATGCTTGGACTTGTGTTTGATTTCGTGTTCTTAAATTATTATTCGGTCTATGTTTAATGGTGTATACAAACTGTGGGAGTAGTTTATGGGATGAAATTCCAGTTATTTTATTTAAATGGACTGTTTTATAAAACTAGAACTTTTGACACTTTTCAAATAAATCAAGAAATTTCCTATCTTTGTGAAATTCCCCTTATGTCACTGGTCCAGGTTTTGGGTCATGACATCATCACTTGTTTTATATCTCATTCTAAATCCTCTTCCTTTCCAAGAGGGAATTCAAGCTTAAGAATTCCTCTTAGTGTCCAACTTATTTTCTCCTAAATTGTTTAGAGAGAGTGTTTTTTCCTATTTCAAGAGAGAGAGAGGTTCATTTGTTCTCTCTTTGTATTTAGAGAGAAGTGGGTTGTAATCTCATTTTCATAGTAAAATTCTTCACAATCTTATCCGTGAACGTAACTTAAATTATGTGAACCACGTTAATTCTTTTGTGTGCCTTATTTTTTTTTTTCATTTTACCCAAATTTTTTTAACTCGTATTTTAGCTGTGTGTTATCGCTTCCGCAAAGCCGATCTCCTAACATAATATTTGCTACAAATTTATATTTGATATTAATTTAGAACAATTAATTTGACGGAATCTAAATTTGTAACAGATTTCAAATTTAAATTTAACTGTCAATATTAATAATAATCAAAATACAAAATATAATTTGAACAAAATGTTAAAATATAAGGTATAAAAACGATATTATCCCTAAAATGATTAACCATTTATTATATATGGAAATTTATATAATTTAGAGTAATGTAATATGTAAGTTAAAAATTAGGATTCAAAGTGTATCATCTATAGTTATAACTAACCCTAAATTGTATAATATTCGAAAACTTCGTGTTTTGAACGGGCACATCTCATATTTCAGATGTCCTTGGTACACCCAGGTCAATTAAACAATCAAATCTGACCAATTAATTTATATATATATATATATTTTTTCCGGATAACCAGGGCGGGATAAATTTCCCACTTCGAAATCAAATGGAAAGAAGCACATACAGCCGAGAGACTCAACGATCGAACCCAAAATTGCCACATACCATATACTTACAAGGACAAAGCCCAGCCCAGCGCACCCCAAGACAGAGATAAAATACGATCTATAAGGCTATAAATAATAATAACTTTTAACATACACTAGAACAAGAAAAAGAATATTACATGAGGTGCATAATTAGTACATAACAAGCTAATCCAACAAATATCTTAGCCAGGGTCCAGATTTTCACTGGGCCTCCTCTTGCGACAGACTTTTCCAACTTCAGATTTAGACCCTGATAAGGATACGTACAAGCCTCGTAACCTGCCACCAGTAAAACTAGCATTGATCAGGTAAAGAATCTTTCTACTATCCAAGCACCAAGATTTAGATTTTTCTAAGCTAAAAGCATTATATAAGTGTTACGTTGTATAACGTAAGATATGTGTATTACTAATAAATTGTATTTTTTTTTTCCTACGGAACTGGAACTTACTGGGGTCCGTGTATGTGATTAATCCAGTGTGGTTGAAATCACAATTGTAATCCTGAGGCCCAAAGTCCTGATAGTAAGCGTTCATGGCGTACGACGCGTGCGATCTGACGTTATTGGGCTCAAAACACGGCCCACCAGCTTGGATGGGGTTGCAGTCCACTTTGGTGCTGCACACGTAGTCTATGTTCTCTTGTAGCGCCGCATCAGATGCGTCCGTTTTAGGCACGCACCAGTTTTTCCCTGATCCAACGGTTGATGGGGCTTGTGCCACAGGTGATGTGGGACCTGATGCCTGAATCACCAAAAACAAAATATTAAAAAAAAAAGTGAAGAAAAGAATTAGATAAATACGATTGTAAATTGTTATTGGTCGAGCATTATAAAGGCTGTAGTCCACACTGCACAGTACAATATCTTATACTAAATTAGCCTCGGGTATCTAGATCTCATGCACGTCTTTTCACGAAAAATTAAAAACAAAATAAAAATAAAACGGTGGAAACTGAAAAACTTTATGTGGCGAAAATAACCCTAAAAGTGCAGAAACCAGGACAAGAAACAAGAGGACATTTTTGTAAATCGACAGGCTATACTATGTCCTCCCTGTCTTCCACTACAGAGCTCTGCTTCTACGCTAAAAAAAGCTGGCAAAGTGTCAGAATTGTAAAAGTAGAGTGTGATTGTCTAAGCGAACGCATATGAAAGCCTCCGAGAACAGATAAACGTGTCGAAATACAATTGCACAGTCAACGACGGAAAATGTAGACTTCCGCAGCTGATTGGAAGAGATACCGGCTACCGGAAATAGTTCCTATATATATATATAATGAAATAAAATAAAAAATACCTGTTGATTTCGTAAAACGCCAACATCGTAAACCGGAGTCAGGTCGGGTCTGAACAACCCGTAATTTTTCTCGGAGGTGGTGGGTTTCAGGTTCTCGTTGAAGAGAGAGAAAATGTAGGTCTCGAAGGTCCTGTTCGGCATTAAGGGCGTCCCTCTACCTGAACTCACGTGCCGCATGAGGTTCCCGTTATACGACAGCGCGTTCTCCACGTTCACGTCGGGCTGGTTCGGGTCACCCGCGGAGGGCCAACCCGTCTCCGCAACGACGATATCCACGTCGTCGTAGCCCACCTTCTTCATCGCCGAGAAGACCGCGTCCATCTGGGCGTCGAACATGTTCGTGTAGTTAAGGCCCGTCGCGTTGTCGAAAACGCCGCCGTTTGGCTTGAACAGCGCGTAGTTCAGCGTCTTGGCCGAGAACCCGAAAAACGGGTACGGGTTTATCATGATGGGGGACTTCGTCTGCCTGTGGAACTCCAGCATCGGGGCGAATACCACCCGGTCGTACCCGCGTCGGAACCGACCCGAACTCGGCGGCTCCGAGTCCGGGGCGAGTATGCCGAGTGAGTGAGGGGTCGAGACTTGGACAGCGGTGGCGTTAGCCAGCTTGAGAGCCGAGTGGAGCGCCTTCATCGCGGGCAATAGATGCGCGATGAGGCTCTTATCGGAAGTGGCGAGGATTTCGTTGCCCACGGCGATTCGGTTAATCCGGGTCTGGGGGTAAAACGGTATAACGTTGTTGGCGACCCACGACTGAGCGGCTGGGAGCTTGGCCAGAGCCGGGACGTCCCCGTTTCCTACGGTGACGGTTACGGCGATGCCGGTATTGGCGAAGGCCCGGAGGATGTCCGGGTTGGCGTCGAAGGTCTTGACCCGGTCGATGGTCGTTTGGGTCTTGAGGAATTCGGCGACTTGGGACGGCGGCGGGAGGTTGTCGGCGACGGTGCCGTAGTTGACGCCGATTGAGTAGGCGGCGGGGACTGATGCGCAGAGGTGGCCCGCTAGGAAGAAGAAGATGATGATGATAAAAATGGGTTGGAGAGACAGAAGAGGTGGAGTCCTAAAAGGGTTCTTTAAGTCCATGGCGGAGTGGAGAAGTGTGAGAGAGAGAGAATGAGAGAGGTAAGTAAGTAAGTGAGCTAGTGAGGTTGTTAGTCTAAGTAGTCAGTACCGTACCGTGACTCCGTAAGCGATTACACAGGGAACAGGCTGGAGTAATTTGTTTTTGTCTGTTTATTTGTTTTGCGCAGAGGGAACGAAGGAGAAGAAGAAAGTCGGGGTGAGGTGGGGCCCAGTGGAGGGTAGAATTGTGATTTACGTTTTACGCATCTGGGAGAGCGAGTGGGAGTTAACAAGTGGGTATCGTGATATGGACGCGCTTGGTGGTGGAAACTAGAAACAGTAGCATACGTGCCGGCGGTGGGTAACTCATCATAACTGGGTTATATAATTTCGATTATTTACCTAAATTTGTATTTTGTTAATTTCTTTTGTGTTTAATGAGTTCAGACTAGGATCCAGGGAATTTTTATGTCATGTATAACAAGGATAACATGTTGAGTTAATTGTTCTGTGTTGATATGTAGATCTTAACATTATGACACAGGTGAGCGGAAAAAAAAAAATCTTCTAAACACAAAGCATCCCAGCAAAACAACATTTTGTAACGTAGAAAACTACATGCATGAGACCTCGAGTCTTGACTATGAACATATATATGACATATGTGATATGTGATCGAGTGATGAAATTGAAAGGCCCATAACGGGCATCCGAGCGGTCCAAATTCATTTTTAAAAGGGGTTATCCCTAGTTAGAGGTTTAGGGCCGTGGCAATTCCATTCGGGAGCATAAGAGACTAACCAAAAAGAAAGAGGATTGAAAAGAAAGAGAAGTTGAAAACTGTGTTAATAAATCTTGTGTTGTGCAGGATAAATTGAAACACTTACCTAAAATAATGGAGTACACTTTCTTTTTAGCTTTTACCTAGTTGAGAAGAGAGAAAATTATTTTACACCTAGCATTTTTTTAGAATGAGTATCAGATTTACTCTCAAATATCATAAAAACATGTTATTCAGAATTACTCATTTCAAGTTTGGTTTTCCGGAGCATGTATTTTCAACTCACTCAAGTTTGATTTTTCGATTTAAATTGATTTAAGTAGATGTTCATGTTTTAAAAATTAAAGCTAAATGTTCATTTTTTTTTTTTTAAGTTTCAGTTGTAGAATATATTGTATTTTCATTATTGTTATTAAGTCGGACATTTAGGTGTTATTTGGCAACATTTTTTTGTTTATTTAAACACAAAATTGAAAGTACTTTTCTTATTTTGTTTTTTGATTTTCAAAAATAAAAATGTGTTTGGTAACAATATTTTTGCTTTTTGTTTTTTAAAATAAAAAAATAAAACATGCTTGGTAACTAGTACTTTTTACTTTTAAAAGTGAAAATTAAAAAGGAGAGTAATAAGGGGAAAAAGGAAGACAAAATGAGGAGAGAGAAAAAAAAATTATTTGTCTAAATAAATTTTAGAAGTTGTATTTTTAAAAATAAAACTTTAAAAAGTGATATTTTCTAAATATTTTGGGAACTTCCCATTTCCTATAGTTATATTTTGAAAAATATCATTTTTTTAAATTTTTATTTCGAAATGTACCACTTTTAAAAATATTTAGAAAAATACTATTTTTACAAGAGGCTAAGAGATAGTGACAAGAGTGATAGTGATTAATATATTTGAATTTTGAAACTGATCTTTTTAAAAAATTGTTTAAAGTAAGAAATTTTTGTTTTCAAAATTTTAAAAATTTTATTGTCAGATTAAAAAAGCAGAAAGGAAAAGTAGCTTTTATCAAACATGCTTTTGAAAAGTATTCTCACTTTTTTAATTAAAAGAACAAAAAAAACTGTTTAAATAAGTGGTTACCAAACAAATTTTTAGCTATAAACTTTTGAACTTAGTTATATACTTAGTATTGGGTCAAAAAATAGTCAAATAGCCAGTTATCCTTTAAATATTCAAGCTTTTATTAAGATTGAATGAGAATTTATCTAGTCAGACGAGAAAAAAACATTTTTGTAAAGGCACTACCACTAGTGTTTTAATGCATAAAGTCCGGCAAGACAAAACATTAATGCAATAACGAGAATTGAAAACCTAATCAAGGTTCACACTATACATTGCTCATTAGTCATTAGTAGGGCATGAAGTCCATATGTATAATCTATTTACAAAACACACTTATATTAATATTGCTCACAACACCCTAGTAGTAGAGTATGGAGTCCACATATAAGATCTACTTATGAGACATTTTTGGGTGATATTAGTTTTACAAGACGAAGAATGCTAAATGCAATCTTTTTCTGAGTCACTGTTACATATATTTTTTTTCTCATTATAGTAAGACTAAGAAATAGTGCAAAAGAAATTCATATTTAGAAAAAATGCTAGCCCCCTTCTCAAAATATTCTCGTCATCCTTATTGTAACTCTCACCTATCTTCCTTTCTGGCGGGAATTTATGTTTTATTGTTTTCTTTTTTCATTTCTATTTTCAATGATCATTTCCTTGTGTGAACCTACAAATTATCATAGATTTAAATCTATATTTTGTCTCACCTAATTCTAGATCAAGGTTATATTTATTTTCTTTATTTTTATGTAATTTTTCATATTTATCTTTTGGATTTAACACTTTTACATGGTTCAAGATTAATTTTCACAAAAGACCTGTCACAGTACTAGTCGTAAAAAATAACTCAAGTGGCAGTAGATAATTTTAAAAAGTGAAAAGGTATCCTTATAAAGCTCCAGTTATAACCCATAATACGTTTTGTGTTTAGTTCTGCTAGTCAAATATAAAAGTTTTACTGATTATTAATTTACTATAAGTCTATAATAAATTATTTGTACTTCCATTATTGTCCTGATTGAGTTGCTGTACTAATTTCTTCACAAAAAAAAAAAGCTTTTGTACTAATTATACATATGATAAATTAAATTTTAATTTTATTCAAAAAAAAAGTTACAAAAGAGACTTAAAAAAAACAAAAAAAGAGACTCGCATTCTTCTCTTACAAGCGGCGTAGGCCGTAGAGCATGACAAAGCTCAATACTGCGCAATCTCAGCCCAAGCCATAAATGGAAAAGAATACGTAGTGCTACTAGTGCCGACTGCGTGGGCAAGTGCTACGAGTTGCTCTGACTTTTTGAAACGGTTATTCACAAAGTGAGCAATTGAGGTGAGCATGAACAAGAAAACGAACACAAAAGAGGAGAAAAATGTCCCAAAATCACCGAACTCTTCTTCTTGTCCAGAAAATGGTGAAGACTCCGCCATTGAAGGCTCTCTCCCTCTTCAACAATTCTACTCTCGAAGGCCTCGAACATACCCCTCAGTCCATATCCTTTATCATTCATCATCTACTATCTTCCAATTTGTTGACTCACGCCCAATCTCTCATTCTAAAACTACTCTCTGGTCAAATCTCCTCACCCTTCACCCCCTCGACTCTTCTCTGCCAATTAACTCAGCTCAACTCGTTTCCTAGCTCTTCCCGTGGATATCTTTTTGAAGCAATCATCAATGCCCATGTTCAGTCTCGGTTACCAGAAGATGCCCTTTACTATTTCACGCATATGGTGGAGCAGGGCCTCGTGCCCGGATCGAGAGTTTTCAATAATGTGTTGAGTTCTCTTGTAAAGTCCAATAACTTCGAAAAAGCTTGGTGGGTTTTTAGTGAATTTAAAGATAGGACCAAATTGGATGTGTATAGTTTTGGGATCATGATGAAAGGTTGTTGTCAGGCTGGTGACTTGGATAGAGGTTTTCGGATTTTGGTTCAGTTGGAGGAACTGGGTTGGTCTCCAAATGTTGTTATATACACTACTTTGATTGATGGGTGCTGTAAGATTGGCGATATTGAGCGGGCGAAGAGGTTGTTTTTCAAGATGGGTGAGCTTGGTTTGGTTGCGAATTGCTATACTTACACTGTTTTGATCAATGGGTTTTTCAAGAAAGGCCTTAAGAAAGATGGGTTTGAGCTCTATGAGAAGATGAAGCGGAATGGAATCGTTCCCAGCATACATACTTATAATGGTATTATGAATGACTATTGTAACGATGGGAAAATAAGCAATGCATTTCTTCTGTTCGATGAAATGCGTCAACAAGGGTTTGCTTTTAACGATGTCACCTACGGCATCTTAGTTGGTGGGTTATGTCGAACGAAGCGGCTTGAGGAAGCTGAGAAGTTGGTGAATCAAATGAAAGGAGATGGTATCAGTCCAAGTTTAATTACGTTCAACAGGTTAATTGATGGGTTCTGTAATGTAGGAAACTTGGATAAGGCGCTGTGCTTATTTAATGAATTGAAGTCAGTTGGTCATTCTCCATCTCTAGTCACTTACAATGTTCTACTTGCTGGTTTTGCTAGAGCTCAAAATTTAGCAGGAGTTGCTGATGTAGTAAGGGAGATGCATGAGAGAGGCATTTCTCCTTGCAAAGTTACTTATACAATTTTAATTGACGCTTTTGTTCGGTGTGACGAAATGGAAAAAGCTTCTCAGATACATTCCTCCATGGAGAAAGCTGGTTTAGTTCCTGATGTTTACACCTATGGGGTCTTAATACATGGGCTATGCATGAAAGGTACTATGAAAGAAGCATCAAGGCTGTTCACATCAATGAGTGAGAAGCATTTGGAGCCAAGTGATGTCATATATAACATGATTATCTATGGTTTCTGTAAGGAGGATAACTCTTACAAGGCACTGAAATTGCTTAAAGAAATGAGTAAGAATGGAATGGTTCCAAATCCAGCTAGCTACGGTTCCACCATTAGAGTTCTTTGCAAAGATATAAAGTTGCGTGAAGCTGAGCTTGTACTGAAAGAGATGATCATGTCAGGTTTAACACCCCCGGTGTCCATCTATGATTTGATTTCTAAAGCCAAAGAGGATACAATGCTGAAGCTCAAAAGTACTCTCATCTAGATGCGGAAATGCGATATAGAATTTAAAAACTAAACTATTGTTCCAGCAAAAAGAAAATAAAATAAAAGTTATAGTGCAGAAAGTTTTCTGGTAGGTAATTCACTTATTTCCTTAATTCTATGGTTTTACACCAGGACCATCTTCAAGTAAATTAATATTTTCAGCAAACTGATTTTCCCCCACTTTATTTGAATTTAAGAATTCTTCTAATAGTTCCCTTCCATCTTTGTTCAATTTCCTTCCATTGTCGTTTTTATATTTGGTGTCGTTTCTCCATCTATTGTCGTCTTTAAATTTGTTGTCGTTTTTAAATTTTTGTATACATGTCCCGTTTTTGCGCTTTTGATGAATAGAACATTAATAGGGACGACAAAGAATGAAGAAACTAAGCTTAGTGGAGAAATTTAATGAAAACTAAGCATTAATTAAATAAACAAAATTAAAGATAGATAAGGATTAAGTAGCCAACTTGATTAAATACATTATAATTAACGAATAATCACATTCACATACTTGGTTAAACCCAACGGTCTAATTTACCCAAACGACAATTGAATCTTATGTAAGATCGGACGGTCATACCACCTTTAATCCGTGTGACACTGTACCTTCCCTTGGGGAGAACCCAAAATTGTCGAGAGCTACTCTCAGCGAAGCTCGTCCACTCGGAAACTACACCAAAGACCACGCCATGTCAGTGCCCGGGGCGTCGGGCCCATACCCGAACCAAACCCGACAAGACCCGGATCGGAAAGCTCAACCTGTCGGAGCCGTGCGATCAGACTTCCCGCCCGATCCACTCCTCGGCTCCGGTTCCTTCATCGACGCCACTACCAATGCCAATGGCCGCAGCACCCCAGTCGATGACCGGAAGGCCCAGACGGCTGAGCCACGCCGATCGTCGAATGGTGGCGCGGCTTGCCCAGGCGCTGAGAAGCCGAATGCTGCGGAGCCTGGTTCGGGGCGGGGGAAGAGGAAACCGCCGGAACCGGAGCTTGATTGGCTGCCATCGGGTTGGACTTTTGAAGATAGAGTACGGATCTCTGGTGTCACTGCTGGTTCGACTGATAGGGTAAGCTTCGTTTGTTTTGATTATCATCATTATTGTGTTATCTTTATTATTAATCTAGTAGTTGAAGTTTTTCTATGATAGAGCTGTGTGTTAGTGTTACTACTTGGTTGACTTTCGATGATTGTTTGGTTACTGGGAAAGGAAACTGAATATGGGAATGGAAAATGGAAAATGGAGACGAAAGGGCTGCTCTTATGTTTTTGCGTTGGTCTGTTTCCAAGAGCGGAGTCAAATAGTTGTACTAGGCTTGTTTAACGAGGATGAGGCCTATTGCTCTCTGTAAATTCCACGATCAAGGCAGTGGTTTTGTTGCTTTCTGTTGATTGTTGGTTTAGGTCTTTCTGGGTTTTGTCAGTGTTGATGAATTTCTTAATGGGATACTTTTATGAGTTATTTTAGTTTGTTTGAAGAGCCTTGATGCTTGATATTGGTCTCCCGCTCTGGCAATAAAGTGGGTTGCTTTGAGTGTTAAATCATGTATAGGGAACACTTCTAGTAGCTGTGAAATTTCTTAATTCTACTTTGAGAAAAGGATTAGTCCCATCTGCTTTGATGTTTGAATACAGTCCAGATTCCATTACTTTTCTCAATCCATATTCTTATCTGCACTTAGCTATTATTAGCAGCTGGCAAGTTTGATGTCAATCAAATAACTCCAGCATAGTAATCCGTATGAATTCTGTTTTTCAAGCATTAGTAGCGTATGATTCCAACTTCAGGGATAGAAGTTCACGAATTAGGAGTTCTCCTTTTATGGTTGCAGTAGAAGTTGATGTCCTCCTTTCTCGTGAAGATTATTCAATTTTTAGCTGTCACATTGCCATTTAGAAGCTAGTTTTCAGAAGAAAGTTTGTAAGGCTGAGATGGTCTGACCACACACAGATTAGACAGCGGGATGGCTTGTCTATCTTTGCAGATTATGGTTCTCTGGCTTGTGTAGTTTCTCCTATTTTTAGAGTATTTGAATTAGTCTTAAGTCCTAACCTTTTTGTATACCTTAGTTGAAGATATTGCACGTCACTTTGCTGCTAGTTATTCTGCATAGTTGTCTGTTGTCACTTCCCTCATGGCACCCATCCTTCTCCGTTAAATCACCAGTTAGAGGCTGTGGTTTACCACACTTTGTTCAGACCAAAGTCAATAAAATGTTGCTTGTGCACGGTGCTATGCTTTGCTTGTGGAGACTGGTGATTAATGTTGATTTCCTACAACTAACCTTAACGGTTCAGAAAAATTGCATGGTTTGTCCCATATGATTTTAGTTTCTTCTTTTGCCTTACCTTTTTGAACTTCAATGCCAAGAGTTAAACTCTCACATAACTAAGGTAAATGATTCAATAACCTCTTGTTGTACTAGCTTCTCTGCATCTACTTAATATGGTGAATGAATTTGATAACCTTCATGACTCTACTGATAATTCAACTTCACTTTCAACAATTGGGGAGTTTACCCCATGATTTGTATTTTGTGCCGGTTTAAAATGTGGAAGGAGGAAAATCAGTTCTGTGTTGATGAGATTGATCGAATTAGACTTGGAATAGCTATTCACAATCTTGTTGCTGAGATACCTTAACTTATCTGTTTCATGCCAATGCTAACTCTGACACGATATTTAAAGTACACAAGTTGATAACAGTGAATATCAGCAAGCATATAGATGAACTTCTTTTATCCGCAAGAGTTGGTCCTACTTGTTGCTTATAATGAAGCTCATATTGTCTTGACACCTATGCCAAGAAGATGAATCCTGAATTTGATGGGAAATAGGAAAAAGAGTTCTTCTATTATTCCATAAACAACTCTGGTTTATAAAGGATTCGGATTTTCATTGCATTGTTAGAGAGTAAATTTTAGTGAGAGTAGTTGGAGTTAAACTGCACTTGAAATAAGTCTGTTTTGCTTTTGTAGAGTTTATCGTCTGTTCTGTTGCATTCGTGGGAACTACTTGAATATTCAAGCAATTAGTCTCAGAGTCTTTTATTCAACGGTTTGAATATTATAGAAATAGCAAAAGATGGCAATATTGCTTCCCAAGTAAGGGTTTAGTTGTCTGTCTGTGTTGCAGTACTACATTGATCCAGTCTCAGGCCGTAAATTTCGTTCAAAGAACGAGGTTCTCTACTTTCTGGAAACAGGAATACCGCGTAAAAAGAAAAAACAAGGAGAAAACTCTGATGCACCGGTGAGTCAAAATTCAAACCATACTCTAAGTTGTTGATTCATGTTCTGCGCTGTGTTTTGCCCTCTCCTGTTTTCACCCAATTATTATTATTATTATTATTATTATTTTTTTTTTTTTTCAGTCTGCGGGCAGTTCTGGGGGACATAATCAGAAGTCTAGCACAACCAAAAAAGGTTCAGCTTTGAACTTCGACTTTTCCAATGTGCCTGAGAAGGTTCAATGGGTTCTCACAGAGTCTTCTAAAGAGTCCTGGAAAGCTTTTATTGACAATGACCAGGTTCCGGAGACTAGTTTACGAGACTGGTTAGCCGCTTTCACATTCCTTGCGTCCAGAGATAGGGGCAGATACCATTGAAGGCATTTTGGGTTCTCCTATGGTGTCCCGATGTTGGACTAGTCACCGACAGTAGTTTTTTTTCCCGTCACAGATGCAAATAGATGTATTACTGGCCAGTTATAGGCCTTCATTTTCTTTGATGTCTAGTCCTTTAGGCCTTCAGTTAGTTCCATATAACAGCCAAGCACAACTACATTGTTTCTTGGCATTTTTGTCATTATAGTTATAGGGCACATCATTCATCATCTCGTATTTTGTTCTTTCATTTTATATGTATGTATCAACTCTTTTATAGGGAAAGCTAGCTTTGCTGAAGCTGCTAAACAGTAAATCACAAAACGTCTAGTTAGTTTTGAGTTTTGTCATTCATTTCGAGTTGCTTCAGTTTATGACATAAATTGTTCTCTGTATTTACTACTTTTTTGCAATTTATTGGTGGTAGTTTCCTTGTGGTATTAACGGATTTAACATTAATCTCAGTTAAAAGCGGCAGCCATTTTCATATCCGTCCGTACCCCACTTCCTTTTCTAATTTTTAGTGTTTTAGTGTTATATCTAATAAATCAGTTTATACTATAAAAGGATATTCCTAGATATAAAGGTAATATCGGATTTAACATTAATAGCTGAAATCATATTTATAGCGTGAGGGGTCAGTTAAAGCGGCAGCCATTTTCATAACTGTCCCTCCCCCCTTTTCTAATTTTTAGTTTTATATCTAATAAATCAGTTTATGCTATAAAATAATATTCCTAGATATAAACTTAAGGAATAATGACATAAAAATACATTGATTTTTAATTTTTCTGCAAAATATAGCCTTATTTTTTAACTTTTGCAAATTTTTATCTTTATTTTTAAAATCATGCAAATTAATGCCCTTATTTTCGAATTTTGTAAATTAATACCCTCGCATTTATAATTCTTGCTAATTAACACCTTGACTTTTTTTCCCCAAATTCATACCATGGGCAAGTTAAAAAATGCAAATAACCCTTTTTACCTCTCATTCTAATTTTTTTTATTTTTTATTTTTCCTTCTTGAATGAAAATTTAAATAAACTAATTTTAAAATGTTTTCAACAAATTTTATTAGTGTTTAATAAGTTTTTATTGAGTAAATGAGGGATACAACTTTCTTTTCATCATTGAAATCAGTGGATTAGCCACTACTAGTATAAATTTGCAAAAATTTCAGACGTGAGAGCATTAATTTATAGAATTCAAAAGTCACGTTTATTAGTTAGCAAGATTTCAAAAGTTGGGATATTAATTTACAGAAATTAAATAGTTAGGATATTATTTTACAGACGTTCAAAAGTCGGGATATTTTTTGTAAAAAAATTTAAAATCAGGATATTTTTATGTCATTATCTCTAAATTTAACTTATATTAACTCCTATAAAACTAAAGATAGAAAAGAAAGGATAACCATAAAAAAATACCTTGGAGTGATCTTTTAGCAATTTTAACCTTGATTTTTGATTTGTATAAAATTATACCTCTATTTTTTAAATATATGTAAATATGTACCTTCTATGTACAAATTGTGTAATCTGTGCTAACTATTTCAAGTTATTTTCAATAAATTTTTTGTCAAAGGCATCAAAAATAAGATATACTCAATTCAAATTTTGTTTTTTTATGAGAAATTTATCGATCAATTTATATGCAGAAAGTATAAATTTATAAACATTTGAAATATGAAAGTGTAATTTTATACAAACTAAAAACTATGACTAAAATTACAAAAAAGTCATATATTCTGAATATATCTTCTTCTTTTCTTTTTTGTTTTTTTTTTTCCAGATAACCCTAATAAAGAATATGCATTTCATGGAAATCACTTGTCCAGAACAGACACCAAGTTCCCCAAGCTGGGCTGAATTCGATCAACCGTAGGCCCGTAGATGTAAGGTCCAGCCCTCTTAACATTTTCGCTTCATTCGACGAGACACATGACAGAGAGAGAGAGAGAGGGAGTGTGTGTGTGTGTGTTTTTTTTTGTGAAATTGTGAGTGAAATAGCTTGCAACTGCGGCGCTTTTGCTTTGACCCAAAAATGGCCAGAAAATTCTTCGTCGGAGGCAACTGGAAATGCGTACTTATATGCTTTTATCACTTTCATTTGTGTGTTCTGCATTTCAATATTATCTAGATTTTGATATCAAAATTCTGCAATTTTGTGTCTAATATTACTCGCTTGTATGTAGTATTTAGTAGACTGTATTCGATTCCTTATCGACTTGCTAAGTCTCTTACTGAGGTTCATGGATTGAGATCGTCAAGCCTTTTCGGGGTTTAAGATTCATAAAATGGAAACCTGAATGACTGTTTAATTGGAGTACCCTTCTAGTCAGTACGAACGACCCATGTAGTTATGCACTAAGAATTGGCTGTGGTTACCGTCCTAGTGATTATTTAGTATATATTATCACAAGTTGCATGAGATTTAGCTGGGTTCATATTGTTTCAGGATTTTTTTTTTTTAATTTTGGATCAAATTATTGAAACCCAAGTAGTCAATTTTATGTCATTACGACATTAACCCCGCCAACACTCGTGACAATTAAGGAATTCGAACCCAAGATCAATAAGTCGTAAGAATGTTGAGTCTTAACCCATTATCCAGCAAGATCAGAACCAAGAATTACAATAGATTAAAGACGTCATACCAAGAATCCTCAAGAATCACTTAAGAATCAATGGGATAAATCTGGTTATTTTGAACGCCACCAGAGTTAACTTGATAAGTTCAAGAATCCTCTCAAGAATGAAGAAAACACGATTAACTTGTAATATTATTAATCATTATTCTGTCAAAAAATGTACAAGGCTCTCTCCTTTATATAGGAGTCGAATTTAACCATAATTTAAGGTAAACTAATATTATTTTGACATGTGGCAACCCTCCTCAAGAATAAAAATAATTAAATCTGAAAATAACTAAATCTGAATTAAAGAAGTTTCCTAAAAGTACAAAAGACTTAGAAAAACGTGTAGACTTCAGTTGGACTCTTCTAGAACCTAAATCATAGTAACTAGGCTCTCTTGGATCTGATATGGGCTAACATCGGGTCTCCAATTAGCCAATTTAATGCCTCTTTGAGTTTTTGGCTCTAAGTCTTGTAATCGGCCCACTTGGCAAGCTTAGTGGATCACGTGATTACTGCCTTTGAGCCCACGTGAATGTTCTTCCTCTTGCATGTGCGGTTGAGCAGTCGCTTCATTTGCACCATGTAGATTTCAGTTGAACTCTTCTAGAAACTTAATCATAGTAACTAGGCTTTCTTGGATCTGATATGGGCTTACATCGGACCTCCATGCATTAGCTATCTCTCCAATATATTGAATTAGCCCATTTAACGCATCTTTGAGTCTCTTGGCTCTAAGTCTTGTGATCGGTCCACTTGACAAGCTTAATGGATCACATGATTCATGCCTTTGAGTTCCTCCAAGTTGACGTGAATGCTCCTCTTCTTACATGTGCAGTTGAGCAATAATTTCATTTGTATTATTCTCCCCCTCTTGAAAATGATTTGTTCTCAAATCATCACCTGCATCGAAAAGGATAAGTCAGTAACGTTAAAACTAGTACTAACACTATACTCACCTGGTAATTCTAGTTTGTAGGCATCATCATTGATGCATTCCACCACTCGAAATGGTCCATCTCCTCGAGGAAGGAGTTTTGAACGTCGTTGCTCCGGAAAACGATCTTTCCGCAAGTGCACCCAGACCCAATCTTCTGGTTCAAATACTACCCTTTTACATCCCTTGTTGGCTTGATAGACATATTATTCGGTCCTTTTTTCAATGTTCAACCATGCCCTTACATGAATCTGTTTCACCAATTCAGCTTTCTTCTTGCCATCTAAGTGTACATGTTCACTCAAAAGTAAAGGAATTAGATCCAAAAGTGATAATGGATTAAATCCATAAACAATTTCAAATGGTGAAAACTTTGTTGCAGAATGTACACTCCTATTGTAAGAAAATTCAACATATGGCAAACAATCTTCTCATGTTTTCAAATTCTTCTTAATGATAGCACGCAACAAAGAAGATAAAGTTATATTCACTACTTCAGTTTGTGGATGACAAATAGTAAAAAAACAATAACTTGGTTCTTAACTTTTCTCACAAAGTCTTCCAAAAGTAACTTAAGAACTTAGTATTTCCATCAAAAACAATGGTCCTAGGTATGCCATGCAACCTAGCAATTTCTTTAAAGAATAAATCAGCTATATGTGATGCATCATCGGTTTTATAACATGCGATGAAATGTGTCATCTTAGAAAACCTTTCTACCATCACAAAGATTGAATCTCTCCCCCTCTTAGTCCTAGGTAATCCCAAAATAAAATCCATGAAAATATCAGTCCAAGGTTCACTAGGTATAGGCAGAGAGATGTACAAACCATAGGCTTTCAACTTAGACTTAGCTTGTTTACAAGTGATACAATTTTCACATATTCTTTCAAAATCATGTTTCGTATGAGGCCAAAAGAAATATTCATACAAAACACCTAAAGTCTTAGCCACACCAACATAACCCATCTAACCACCACCATGAGCTTCTCTCACAAGTGATTCACGTAAAGAACACATAGGCATACACAGTTTATTCTCTTGAAATAAAAATCTATCGTGACTATAGAACTTACTAAATGCTACTTTTTTACATGCATTGAACATATTACCAAAATCAGAATCTTGTGCATATAACTTATTAATGTACTCAAAGCCAAGTAATTTTGTATCTAAAATAGAAAGTAAAGCATACCTTCGGGACAATGCATCAGCCATAACATTTTCTTTACCTTGCATATAGTTGATCACATAAGGAAATGTTGATACGAACCCCACCAACTTGTGACGAAACCCGATACAAAGATGATGCCTAAGACCGTTCTACAATTAGATTCGGATGAAAAACCTCAACCCAACACCTATAAAGAGATATGAACTTTGGTATAAAGGAAGACGCCACAATCAAGGATGAAAAACTCAATTGATAAGTCAAGGAATGAATGCCACAGAAAAATCTGATAAGTTCGAATAAGTTCTCAAAGAATCAAAGAGAAATTGCTCTCAAATTTTAATGAATTGTAATCTGCCTTTTCATTAAGCTAATGGCTATTTATATACATAAGAGTCATGAAAATTGGTTGTAAAAGACCCTAGGAAGCTGCCCAAAACAAGAAAAGGAAACGAAAATATCCTAATTAGAATTCTGAAAATTAAACTCCTACACTTACCCTAAAACAAACGCCTACTCATCAATAAAAAAGGAAAGTATCTTAATTGGCATGCAAGCCTTACAACTCAACAATGAAACTAATAATAACTAAATAAAAAACATAATTTAGTTAATTACAGCCACCTATTCTCCTTGCTGTGTCAAATTCGGGTAAGTCACCAAAATCAGGAAACTAAGCTTTAATTCACGCACTCTTGAGCAATCCTATTTTGAGAGTCTTTTCTAGATTATTCCAAAGCTTGAATCATGAAAATCCTACCTTGTGGACCACGTGGAACATTAATCTTGGGCCTCCAAGAATTTATTTCAGTCCAAATACTTTGAATCAGCCCATTGAGAGACTCTTTGAATCTTTTAGCTCGAGCTCTTCTAACCGGTTCAAGTGGAACTTGAATTGGCTCCTTTGTAATCGTGCATGGATTTGCATCATTCCCCTCCTCTTGAAAAGGATTTGTCTTCAAATCTTCGCCTTGTTTATATCGGATGACATATGGAAACGTCTCAATAAATTCCACCCATCGTGCAAGTCTCTTATTCAACTTGTATTGACCTTTAAGGAGCTTCAACGACTCATGATCAGTATGAATCACGAACTCCCAAACGTAATGTTGCCATGTTTTCAAAGCTTGAACTAATACATATATTTCTTTATCATAAGTAGGGTAGTTTGAAGCAGCCCAATTTAGTTTCTCGGTAAAATATGTATTGGTCATCCTTCTTGCATAAGAACTATGCCAATACCTAAACTTACACTCATTGTACTTGGCCATTCTCGGATAGCATGAATCTTTTATTCATCAACCTATCTTTGTAGTTCCTTTGTCTCCTCGGGGTTACTCCTATAGGCTGGATGACTGGAATGATGGCATTGTGCACGAAGTGACTTCGATACTCAATTCTTTGGATTCGTGGTAATCCACTAGGAATTTTCTTGGGGAAAATATTACCAAATTCCTGCAAGAGAGAAACAACAGAACTATGCAAAACAGGGTCAAGATCGTTAGTGTTTAAAAATGCCTCCTTGTACAAGAATAAAATCATCGACTGGTTTGAAAATATTGCTCTCTTAATTTCTTTGGCTTTTGCATAAAAATTATTTTGTTTTCTCTCTGTTTTTCTCTCAATGGCCGAATCTGTTATTGTCTTTTTTCTCTTTTTTTCTTTGGCCTCTCTCTCTTTTTCACTCTTTCTTTTTGATCAGTCTCTTTTTGAAACCTCACTTGATCTTCATGAACTTCTTTTGGTGTCAAAGGAACTAGAGTGATTGTCCTTTGATTAAGTACAAACGAGTACTTATTGGTGAAGCCATTATGTTTAACTCGCCTATCAAATTGCCATGGTTGACCCAGTAATAAGTGTCCAGCTTGCATCGGAACCACATCGCACAAGACTTCATCTTCATACTTCCCGATACGAAAAGAAACTAACACTTGTTTCTTTACCTTCAGTTCACCACTATCGTTCAGCCATTGCAACTTGTAAGGCCGGGGATGCTTCATGGTTGGCAACCCTAATTTCTCCACCATAGTAGTGCTAGCAACATTAGTACAACTACCACCATCAATAATCATACTACATACCTTGTTTTGAACGTGGCACCTAGTATGAAAGATGTTTTCTCGTTGCACCTCTTCTTCGTCTTTAGCTTGCGCACTAAGAGCTCTCCTCGCCACCAACAAATCACCTTGGGCAGGGTATTCCTCTTCATTGGCATCCTCCAATGGTGGCATAGGATCGGTGTCATCTTCATCTTCGGTTTCAATCTCACCGTCATCTCGTAACACCATAACTCTTTTGTTTGGACATTGACTAGCTATGTGACCCCTACCTTGACATTTAAAACACTTGATATCACGATTCCTAGAAGTAGAAGAATCGGATTTACTTTGACTTCCATGGCTAGTCACTTCTTGCTTTTGCTCAGTTTTGGGTTTGAACGTAGGTTACCTCTCATCTTTCTTCCATTGATTCGATTTCCAAGCGGATGTACTTGGACTTTAGCTTGGACGTGTACTACCCCTCTTCTTGAGTTAGTTCTCAATTTTTATAGCCATGTGGACCATATCTTCCAACTCCACGTAATGTTGCAATTCTACCACATTAGCAATTTCTCGATTTAAACCAACCAAGAATCTGGACATTGTAGCCTCACGGTCCTTCTCTACATTTGCTCGAATCATAGCAACCTCCATCTCTTTATAATATTCCTCTACACTCCGGTTACCTTNGTGTCATCTTCATCTTCGGTTTCAATCTCACCGTCATCTCGTAACACCATAACTCTTTTGTTTGGACATTGACTAGCTATGTGACCCCTACCTTGACATTTAAAACACTTGATATCACGATTCCTAGAAGTAGAAGAATCGGATTTACTTTGACTTCCATGGCTAGTCACTTCTTGCTTTTGCTCAGTTTTGGGTTTGAACGTAGGTTACCTCTCATCTTTCTTCCATTGATTCGATTTCCAAGCGGATGTACTTGGACTTTAGCTTGGACGTGTACTACCCCTCTTCTTGAGTTAGTTCTCAATTTTTATAGCCATGTGGACCATATCTTCCAACTCCACGTAATGTTGCAATTCTACCACATTAGCAATTTCTCGATTTAAACCAACCAAGAATCTGGACATTGTAGCCTCACGGTCCTTCTCTACATTTGCTCGAATCATAGCAACCTCCATCTCTTTATAATATTCCTCTACACTCCGGTTACCTTACCTTAGACTTTGCAATTTGTTATACAATTCCCGGTAATAGTAGCTTGGAACAAACCTCTTTCTCATCACTGTTTTCATCTCCTCCCACGTCTCTATTGGACGCTCCCTATTTCTTCTCCTATTCATTACTAACTGATCCCACCATACAATTGCATAATCGGAAAATTCAATGGCAGCTAGCTTTACCTTCTTAATCTCAGAGTAATTGTGGCAATCGAATACTAAATCAACCTTTTTCTCCCACTCAAGGTAAGCTTATGGATCGTTTTTTCCTTGAAACGACGGAATCTTCATCTTAATGCTACCCAACGAATTATCTTCTCGATTCCTAGCTCCTCTAAACTGTCCACCATGTCTCCTATTGCCGACAATCGAATCTCGATCATCTTCATCACCAAAAGTATCCCCATAGTATTCTTCATCTTCAACCCTCACTTCTCTAGGTTGAAATCTCTCTCTAGGCTGGAATCTCTCTCTTCTACGCACATTAGGAGCGATCTATGGTTGTTCCACATGTGCGTTCTCTATTCTGTCCATTCACTCATATACTTACTCTATCTTCGCCCTCATCCCTCTCCTCATCTCGCCAATTAAGGCTTCCATAAGAAGCTTCGGATCACCCACTCCAGATGTTTCTCTAGAGGTGTTTTTATCCTTCTTGTCTGACATGTTTGCTGCAAAACAAAGTTAGAAAAAAAAGGACCTCATACACTCTCTCTCACGTGTTTCACTCGAATAATGAATCACTCAAGTTCACTCGTGTCTCACTCTTAATCAAATTGGCTTTTATCCTCTTATATGCTCATCACTCTTGCCTTTTTCCACTGGTAATTTCTCAAAAGTTCTTATCAAACTAATTCAAACAACTAGCAGAATTTCTTTGCAACAATTCACACTGACCAGATTTGAATTTAATGAAGTAATATATAATAAAAGTTTTAGGAAATTGAAAATTCAAGAAAAAGAAATCCTAGGTTCAAAGTCAGAAACTAAACTTTGAAAGACTACACGAAACAAAGAAACAAGAGAAAAAACCGTACACAAAACTTCGAAGGCTCGAAAAGTGATGAAAATGATAGATTTTGGGCTCGAAAACTAGGGTGAATATAACATAGTCATTCAGAATCGTAGAGCTCAGAATAAGCTTCGATTTGATATATAATATGTGTTGTTTCGATAACTAGATCAAAAGTTATGGCCATTTTACTGAAGCACATTCAAAATTCTCTAATTCGGCCAGAACTTTCTCGATTCTTCTCTTCTCTTTTTTTTTTTTGATTTCGGGATTCTCCTTTTTTTTTTTAAATTGAGAACAAAAATAATAACGGAAAACACAAAGGCTAACTGAAAAAAATTACAAAGAACAGATTTCGGATTCAAAACCAAACAAGGAATCTGAATTGGCTACGACTAGAACAAATCAAGTTTACGTTTTTTTTTTTGAATGATTTAGATGAAAAAAAGAAGAAAGAATATAGACTGGTTTTGACTAGAAAGAAAAGAAAAAGGATAGATTAAACTTGAGACTAGAATCCGGCTCTTGATACCAAATAATACGAACCCCGCCAACTTGTTACGAAACCCGATACAAGAAGGATGCCTAGGACCGTTCTACAATCAAATTCGGATGGAAAACCTCAATCCAACACCTATAAAGAGATGTGAACCTTGGTAGAAAGGAAGATGCCACAATCAAGGATGAAGAACTCGATTGATAAGTTAAGGAATGAACGCCACAGAGAAATCTGATAAGTTCGAATAAGTTCTCAAAGAATCAAAGAGAAATTGCTCTCAAATTTTAATGAATTGTAATCTGCCTTTTCATTAAGCTAATGGCTATTTATATACATAAGAGTCACGAAAATTGGCTGTAAAAGACCCTAGGAAGCTTCCCAAAACAAGAAAAGGAAACTAAAATATCCTAATTAGAATTCTGAAAATTGAACTCCTACACTTACCCTAAAACAAACGCCTACTCATCAATAAAAAAGGAAAGTATCTTAATTGGCATGCAAGTCTTACAACTCAACAATGAAACTAATAATAACTAAATAAGAAACGTAATTTAGTTAGTTGCAGCAACCTATTCTCCTTGCTGTGTCAAATTCGGGTAAGTCACCAAAATCAGGAAACTAAGCTTTAATTCACGCACCCTTGAGCAATCCTATTTTGAGAGTCTTTTCTAGATTATTCCAAAGCTTGAATCATGAAAATCCAACCTTGTAGACCACGATCTTGGGCCTCCAAGAATTTGTCTCAGTCCAAATGCTTTGAATCAGCCCATTAAGAGACTATTTGAATCTTTTAGTTCGAGCTCTTCTAACCAGTCTAAGTGGAACTTGAATTGGCTGCTTTGTAACCATGCATAGATTTGCATCAAATGTTTCAATAAATTCTACCCACTTTGCATGGCGTTTGTTCAATTTTTGCTGTCCCTTTAAATGCTTCAAGGATTCATAATCAGTGTGAATCACAAATTCCTTAGGCCATAGATAATACTGCCAATTTTCCAAAGCCCTCACCAAAGCGTACATCTCCTTATCATAAGTAGGATAATTTAAAGCTGCCCTATCACAACCCAAAACCTAGGCTAGTGGCAGAAGGAGAATTTCACAAGGATGAGAAATTCCTTGATTTATTTGAAAACGTCTAAAAGTTATAGTTTTATAAAACAGTCCATTTTAGATAAAATATTTGGAATTCTATCCCGTGAACCTCTCCTACAGTTCATATACACCATCAAACATAGATCAAATAAATAGCTAAAAGAACGTAAATCAAATATATGTTCAAGCATCATCATCATCCACGTTAGAATAGACATCAGAATGGTATACATGAATTCGCAGATAAAAATAGAAAGTAGTAATCTTGGTTCAATGCTAAAATAAAACTCAAACAATCTAAATACCACAACATCACGCTTCAAGTATTACCAAGATAACGAACTATAATCCTAATGGCCTCTTACTCCTCTTGATCTCCAAAATCGCACTGGATACCATCCGAGGAAGAGAGGAAAGGAATGAGCATAAAATGCCCAGTAAGAAAAATAATTACCTCGATCGAAAATATTTTGGTGATGGAAAGCTCCTGTATGGTTAGTTTAAATCCAATACATACATATATGATAATCCAAAACCAGAAATCGTCACGTATATGTATAAATAAATCAGTATAATCAAAACCATTCAATTCAGATGCATATGACACAAATCAACCCATACCCATGAGCTCACATCCTTTCATCTGTGGAAACCCAGGATGATGGTACTAAGTGTACCTAACAGCCTGCCTAGCACCTAAGCCCATACTGAGGGGGGACACCCAAGTGTCGCCTACCAAATCTGGAGGGGCAACCGAATTGCCTACGCCTGTCAAATGGGGAGGTAATCAAAAGTAACAAAACCCTGCGCAAGTTTATGGACTCTACACCGATAGTGGAGCATGCAGCGCCACACTGTAATCCCACGATGCTAACATGATACTCATGTATGATCTTATGATACGTGCAATACAAAACTGAAGTGTGAAAATAATCGTACTTTTATATTAGGTGTTTATGGAAAAACGAGCAGCACAACAACCCTATTTTTGATATACCCAAAATAACCTGCACTTAGAAAAATTCCCAGAGCAATACAGTATATACATGTATATCATACCATCACAGACCATCACATATGTTCAAGAAAACTAAATATCACATTTGTTCTCATATGTTGCAGAAAATAAGTATCGGTCTAATTAGAACTTGAATTGGCTCATTTGTAACCGTGCCCGGATTTGCATCAAGTCCTATCTGAAGATGTTGTGGATAAGTATCGATGAGCCTGTTCTCATTTATGATATGTGTAACATTTTGCTTGTTATACGAGTATTTTGAATTTCTTATGTGATTGAATATATGGGTTCACTTGATTAATGGCGGTTGTGTTTCTTTCTTTGGTGAAGAGTCTGTTGCAGTCTGATTTTTAGGTTACTGCATAAAACTGTTGGGTTCGCAAGGGTGGTGCTTTTACTGGAGAGGTTAGGTATGTGTTTGGACTTCATTTGCTTGTGTCCTTTTTTATGAGCTTTCTACTGCTTCCATGAAAATTGGATATACTAGTTTCGTTTGTTGCTGATCACATTATTTCATATTTAAGTAGTTTTATTTGTTCTTAGTAGTTCGAAAGCCTTTCAGAGAGCCTTACATGGTTTACTTTTAAGTGTTTACTTTAATGTTATCTTATAAGCTCTGTCTAAGATGATTCTCATATTCTTAATAAAAGTCTTTAAGTTAGCAGTTTAGCATAAATTACAGCGATGAGTTGGTATGGATGGCATTATTTTTTCTCCCTTAGCTTTTTGTGTTGAACAAATCAACAATTACAGCTCACCAACTAGCCGCAATAGGAACAGTGAAAAAAAGCAGCCGCAATAGGAATAGTAAAAAGGGCAGCTGCAATAACAATAGTAAAAAGAGCAACTGCAATAGCAATAGTGAAAAGAGCAACTGTAATGGCAATAGTAAAAGACGGTGTTCACACTACCTTTCAAGTTCTATAAATACGGAGGGCTTCATCACTTATTTTGTATCTCATTCTAAATCCTCTTCTTTTCTAAGAGAGAACTCAAGTCTAGGAATTCCTCTTAGTATCGTACTTGTTTTCTCCTAAATTGTTTAGAGAGAGTATTTTCTTCTATTTCAAGAGAGGGAGAGGTTCATTTGTTCTCTCCTTGTATTTAGAGAGAAGTGAGTTGTAATCTCCTTTTCATAGTAAAATTCTTCACAGCCTTATCCGTGGACGTAACCTAAATTGGGTGAACCACGTTAATTCTTTTGTGTGCCTTATTTTTTTTTTTTTTCATTTTACCCAAATTTTCTCAACTCATATTTTAGCTGTGTTATCGCTTCTGCAAAGCCGATCTCCTAACAGTGGTATCAGAGCCATTAGTTGGAGTACTGTTCACATATACGACTATTCACGTATACGACACTGTTCACGTATGTGGTACTATTCACGTATATGGTACTGTTCACATATAGTGAAACGGCGGTAACTGAACAAAAATGGCAGCAAAATTCGATATTGAGAAGTTTAATGGGAGCAATTTCTCTTTGTAGAAAATAAATATAAAGGCAATCTTGAGAAAAGATAATTGCCTAACAACAATTGGGGAAAGGCCTACTGAGATTACTGATGTTAAAAGGTGGGACGAGATGGATAGCAATGTTGTTGCTAACTTACATCTGGTGCTAGCAGATAGAGTCTTGTCAAGTATTGAGGAGAAGAAGTCAGCGAAAGAGATATGAGATACACTGACAAAGTTGTATCAGGCCAAATCGCATCTCAACAAAATTTTCTTGAAAAGAAGGCTTTATACCCTTCAGATGACGAATTAACAATGGTGACCGACCACATCAATACACTCAACACTCTATTCTCACAGCTCACAACAATGGAGCACAAAATAGAGGATAATGAATGTGCAGAAATCTTACTTCAGAGTCTACCTGATTCGTATGATTAACTCATCATAAATGTGACCAGCAATGCTACAACTCTAGTTTTCAATGATCTTACAGCTGCTGTTCTCGAAGAAGAAAATTGGCATAAGAACAAGGAAGACAGATTAGCAAGTTCACAGTAAGTAGAGGCTTTGACAATAAGAGGGAGATCAACGGAACGTGGAACCAGTGGGAGTCAGAGTCATTGTAGATCAAAGCCAAGAAGTAAGAAGAATGTCAAGTGTTATCACTGTGGCAAGAAAGCGCACGTTAAAAGGGAGTGTTGGCAACTCAAGAAGAGTGTTGGCATCGTAAGCTTGGCCATATGTCAGAACGAGGCTTGAAGATTTTCTCTAAACAGAGATTACTTCCTGGTCTCACAAAGGTATCTTTACCCTTTTGTGAGTATTGTGTCACAAGCAAGCAGCATAGATTAAAGTTTAGCACATCCAGTTCTAGAAGCAAAAAAGTTCTAGACTTGGTTCACTCTGATGTTTAGCAAGCACTGGTAATGTCCCTAGGAGGAACTAGATACTTTGTATCTTTTATTGATGATCACTCCAGGAGATATTAGGTGTATCCTATCAAGAGGAAGGCAGATGTGTTTTCAGTCTTCAAAATATTCACAGCACAGATAGAGCTTGAATCTGGAGAAAAGATCAAGTGTTTAAGGACGGACAATGGAGGAGAATATATAAGCGATAAATTTGATAACTTCTGCCAACAAGAAGATATCAAGAGGCAGTTCACAGTGGCGTACACTCCTCAACAAAATAGAGTGGCAGAGCGGATGAACAGAACCTTGTTGGAAAGAACAAGGGCAATGTTGAAAGCTGCAGGTCTACCCAAGACAATCTGGGCAAAAGCAATCAAAATCACCTGTTATGTGATCAATCGATCTCCATCAACAGTGATTGATCTGAAGACACTGATGGAGATGTAGACTGGTAAGCTAGTTGATTATTCTCGCTTACATATGTTTGGATGTCCTGTGTACGTGATGTACAACGCTCAAGAAATCACAAAACTGGATTCAAAGTCCAGAAGGTGTGTACTCTTGGGATATGCTGATGGAATCAAGAGATATCGCTTATGGGATCCCACTGCCCATAAGGTTGTCATCAGCAAAGATGTGATATTTGTAGAGAATATACTACAAGAGAAGGGAGACGATAGCAGACCAGAAACTACTACAGTTCAGGTAGAAAAGAATACTGAAGATTCAGATTCTTCTGAAGTAGCACCAGAGCGCGAAGTAGAAGAATCAGTCGAGGAAGAGGCTTCTGAAATTCGTCGGTCAACTCATGAGAGAAGAACACCGGCATGGCACTCGGATTATATCATTGAGAGCAATATTGCATACTGTCTTCTAATAGAGGATGGAGAGCCAATAACTTTCTATGAGGCTACCAAAAGTCCGGATGTATCCCTATGGATGACAGTAATGTAAGAAGAGATTGAAGCCCTTCACAAGAACAAGACATAGGATCTTGTTTCGCTACCACAAAGAAGGAAGGCAAGGCAACAAATATGTCTACAAGATCAAGCGTGATAGTAATGATCAAATGGAGCGGTATCGTGCGAGATTGGTGGTAAAAGGATATACTCAGAAAGAACGTATTGATTTCAATAAAATATTTTCACCTGTAGTTCGACTGACAATAGTTAGAATAGTTCTGGCGATGTGTGCTACGTTTGACCTACATCTAGAGCAGCTAGATGTGAAAATTGCTTTTCTTCGTGGAGAACTTGAAGTAGAGATTTATATGCTCCAACCAGAAGGTTTTGCTAAAACAGGCAAGGAGAACTTAGTTTGCAGGTTGAACAAATCTCTATACAATCTCAAACAGGCGCCAAGGTGTTGGTATAAGAGATTTGATTCCTTCATCATAAGCCTTGGGTACAACAGACTCAGTTCAAACCACTGCACATACTTCAGGAGGTTTGATGAAGATAGTGACTTCATTATCTTATTATTGTACGTGGATGACATATTGATAGCGAGCCTCAACAAAGGTAGAATCCAAGAATTGACGGCACAGTTAGCTAGGGAATTTTATATGAAGGACTTGGGACCAACAAACAAGATTCTAGGGATGCAAATTCATTGAGACAGAGGTAATAGGAAGATTCGGTTTTCTCAGAAGAATTATTTGAAGAAAATCTTGAGCCGCTTCAATATGCAAGATTGTAAGTCAATTTCTACCCCATTTCCTGTTAACTTCAAGTTATCCTCCGGGATATGTCCTAGCAATGAAGCAGAAAGGATGGAGATATCTCGAGTATTGTATGCATCAGTAGTGGGAAGTCTAATGTTCATTATGATATGTACAAGACCAGACATTGCACAAGTAGGAGTAGTTAGTCGATATATGATGAATCCTGGTAGAGAGCATTGGAATGCTGTGAAGAGAATTCTAAGATACATCAAAGGAACCTTAGATGTTGCATTATGTTACGGAAGATCACAATTTACTGTCAAAGGATATGTTGATTCAGATTTTACGGGTAATCTTAACAAACGAAAATCTACTACAGGCTATGTGTTTACTCTTACAGAATGAGCTATAAGCTGGGTTTCGAAACTACAAACTGTTGTGGCTTTATCTACAATAGAAGCAGAATACATGGCGGCTACATAAGCTTGTAAAGAGGCTACTTGGATTCAAAGGTTATTAGAGGAGCTCGGGCATAAACAAGAAAAGATTCCTTTATTTTGTGACAGTCAGAGTGCCTTACACATTGTAAGGAATCCAGCCTTTCATTCCAGGACAAAGCACATTGACGTTCAATATCACTTTGTTCGAGAAGTAGTAGAAGATGGAAGTGTGGATATGAAGAAGATTCATACAAAGGAGAACCTAACAAATGCTTTAACCAAATCAATCAATATTGACAAGTTTCAATAGTGTAGATCCTTATATGGCCTAGCAGAAATATAAGTAGCATGAAGAATTAACAACGGAAGAAAAGAGTGTTTTATCAAGTGTGAAGACATGATTAAAATCAAGTCTTCAAGTGGGAGAATGTTGAACAAATCAACAATTGCAGCTCACCAACCAGCCGCAATAGAAACAGTGAAAAAAGGCAGTCGCAATAGGAATAGTAAAAAGGGCAGCCACAATAGGAATAGTAAAAAGGGCAGCCGCAATAGTAATAGTGAAAAAAGACAGCCGTAATAGTAATAATAAAAGATGGTGTTCATACCACCTTTCAAGTTCTATAAATACGGAGGGCTTCATCACTTATTTTGTATCCCATTCAAAATCCTCTTCCTTTCTAAGAGAGAATTTAAGCCTAGGAATTCCTCTTAGTGTCCCACTTGTTTTCTCTTAAATTGTTTAGAGAGAGAGAGAGGTTCATTTGTTCTTTCCTTGTATTTAGAGAGAAATGAGTTGTAATCTCCTTTTCATAGTGAAATTCTTCACAGCCTTATCCGTGGATGTAGCCTAAATTGAGCGAACCATGTTAATTCTTTTGTGTGCCTTATTTTTTTTATCTTACCCAATTTTTCTCAACTCGAACTTTAGTTGTGTGTTATCGCTTCCATAAAGCCGATCTCCTAACAAATTCTTTAGCTTCAGCAGATTTTAGATAGTTGGTATTTTGGTCTACGTGTTTTTCTTGACTTGCTTTTTATTTTTATCTTTGCAATCTTATGAACCTCATCAAATGGTCTTCGCATGCATCTTTTTCTACTCCTTCGGTCCTGGACTTTCATCTACACTTTTTTGTGTGTTGCAAGTTTCAAAGATCGCATTTTCTATTCTTTTCTTTTTCTTTGTTCCTTTTCCTGGTGTGATATGTCTACTAGTTTAATAATGATTTTCTTTTGCAGATAAAGTATCAAACTGGGACAATATTGCTTGGCGTACGAGCCAGTTTGGGCCATTGGAACTAGGAAGGTTGCAACCCCTACTCAGGCTTAGGAAGTAAGGATCGAACTTTGTTTTTCTTTTGTTGGCAAGAATTCTCATGGCTGGAAATATGCTAGCTTAGTTCTAGATATGAAATTTATTATGGTGGTAAACATATACATCATTACCATGTGAGAAAACAGAAGGTAAAAGAACTCTTTCTTTTGCTGATACAAATGTTGGTGATGTTGGATTTAAAATAATTTTCGCGGTGGAAGACTGGCCCAAGAATAATAAAAAATTTTCTCAAAACAATTGACTATATGAGTGCATAGTATTAGTTCATAGCAAATAGGAATAAACAAAGAGAATAGATCTAATACCTCTTGTAGCCTATCAGTGGATCCTAGCTTTACTGTCTTCTAAACCACGATCTTCCAATCCAAGTCTCAAGCACAACTAGATGAATGTGTGGGCATTGCATACAATTTCTTAAACTCACACTTTAGGGTCTTGCAATTTTCTCAATATATGAGATTACAAGGGTTTGTACTATAGAGAATATGAAGACTTTCTTCTTTTTCTCTCTAATTTATGGAGTCTCTGTAGAAAATAATACGTAGTATCTATTCTATCTTTTTTTTTTTGCTAGGGTTGCTTTATGTATATATATATTTATTAAACTATTTAATAAATTAATATATATATATATATATATGTGTTTACGAAATTTTAAAAAAAACAAGATCGTAACTTTTGGTTTAAAAAAAACGTAAACTTCTTTTTTTTATTATTATTAAAAATGTCATTATATATATATATATTTAAATTCATTAATCTAATTAATTAATATATATATCTCCATATAAACTAGCATATAACTATTTCACATTTAGTCAGTTTCTCATTTTCTATTTATCTAATTATCTAATAATTAGATATTTTTAAATTTAAAATTTAAACAAATTAGGAAACTTATCCCTCCATAAATTTAATTTAATTAATTAATAATTATTATTAATTACATATAGATAGATTATTTATCTAGACAAAGTGTGCAGTAATAGAAATAATGAAATATCTAGTACAGTGTTTGTAAGAGGTGGAATTAGGGACTTATGAACCTGTAATTCAAACTCCAATAAATTATGACAATTAATTAAACTCTTTAATTAATTTGTCTAATTTATTAATTCCAATATTACTCTACTAAAAATTTGAAATTGTACTCTTGAAATTACATAATTAATTTACTCTGAAAACATCGAGCAGTCCATCGATTTAATCATTATATGTAGTTCAATTCTCCATAAACAATTCATAATTGGAGCTAAATTATATTCCGTTTACCTCTCCAATTACATTTTTATCTGTGTGTACCATTGATTCTCTAATGAACAATTAATTTATAAAATTATAAATTTGAGGACATTTAAAAAGAAGAAAGGATAGTGCCCCTACTTCTTGACATAATTGGGTTGGGTAAGATGCATTAAGACCAGTTTCATTTTTTGAAATATCATAAAGTTTATTATTATCAAGAATTGTGTGTATGTAGATAACGCAAATATGATTATTAATAAATACAATGACATTGTTTTTATTGTAAAATTAGTTCGTGTTAGAAAAATGTCATAAAGCCATTATTATCCAATGCGAAGGCTTTTTTTGTTGTTGTAAAATAGGCACATAGTTATCCAATGTATTCAAAAAAAAAAAAAAAGATAGACACAAATTTTATAACTAATAGTCATAAATCAGGGTTATGTAATACAAAATTATGAATGCTATGAATTGTATGACTATAGGTATCATATATATGATTACTAGTAAAGAAAATGATATAGTTTTTCTTGTAAAATTATATTTGTGTTATATAAATATTACATAGCTATTGTTGGCTAATAGGAATATTTGTCTTTCTTTTATAAGATTGGTATAAATATTTGTGATTTGGACTCATAAATCATGGTAAAATGTAAAAATTGTACAAATCATAGTAGCGGGATCTCGTAATATTTATAACAATGTAAATCACACTGTGACTTTGAATCATAAAATTGTGACTATGAATAAATTTTGTGATAATATTTGTAACAATGTAAAACAAACTATGATAACTTATCACAAAATTGTGACTAGTAGTAACAAAATGGTGAGTAATGTAACAATTTAATACATATCGAGAAAATGTGTCAAAAAATTATGACTATTGTTCACAAAATTATAACATTGCATATATTTTGAAAACTCACAATATTTATAACGATGTAAAATAAACCGTGACTCTCAGTCACAAACTTGTGACTACCAGTAACAAAGCTTAAAGTGAAAAAATAACATTTTCAGAATGACTATTTTTTCTCTCTCCAAAAGAGACTAAGAAGTCCACTGGCAAAAAAAAAAAAAGACTAATCGCGTCAATTTCCCGTAATAGTATAGTAAGAAAAGGAAATTAGTGCACGTCTCTTTCTTTAACACTTCGTTTTAATAAAATATTCGTTTTCCTCTTTTTATAACTCAATAGCTGAGTATATATATTTTTATACTATATGTAAAATCTTATATACCAAGTATAAAAAATAATATA
>JXTB01000722.1:46067-80032 GCA_002914805.1 Parasponia andersonii | reverse complement strand
ATGTATATTTTTATATAGGCACGAATCCAGTAGGTATTTTTTTTTACCTATGTATCATTTTGACTAATAAAAATTTATCATGCACATTTTTTATAGTAAAAAATAAGAAAAAAATAGCATTAATGATGCACGTTTTTTCATGCACTTCATTATAGCCATTAGATTATTTTATAATGATCTAATGCCTAAAAAAAATATCTACATATAGATAAAAAAAAATATATACTAGATTGGTAACCTATATAAATATATATATATATATATATATATATATTTTGTTGAAGTTTTTTATTTTGGCTAATACAGAAACGATTCATATCGGTGATGAGTCATTGTTAAGTTTTAACCATAAAAATGCATATACATAAGCAATCCGATCTCCAAAACTGGTAAATAATTATGGAAAATGACATTTTCCTTGAGTTCTTGTCTTGGACTAACTTTAATTGGTCCCCTCTATATAAGAGGAAAAATAAAAACTTCCTTTAATAGGACTTTATCTTTATATTCGATTTCTCAACTTCCTTATAATGGTAATTTAGGACAGCACTAGTATTACATTATTGATGGTTCAAGATAAACCCCACACTTTTTTATTTTTTATTTTTAATTTCATTTTAGTAACATCATCGATCGTTATGATCTTATTGACATGACCAGGTCACGCTGGTTCAATTATGAACAGGTCTTTTTCGAACAGAGCTAGCTATTTGTTTTTATAAAGCCATTGGACTATTTTTGCAATTGCATGGTAGTTTATTAGAGTAATACAAAGCATTAAAACACTATATAGTACAAATAATAACGATTTAGAATAAATACAAATAGGAGTTTGCCAGACTGCTGTCACGTAAGGTTTCTTTATTTAGTTACACGACATACACAACAAAAATAAGCATATAATATTACATGTCTGTGCAAAGATTAGTGGTGCTTATCTTATAAACTAATTGGTTAAGAAAATAACTATATAATCTATAACCTCCTTAGTTGACTTAGTGCATCATTTCTTGACCTACGAATCATTTTTTATTAATTTCTTTGTAGACATGGATAATAATAAAGGGCAGGAAAGATCGACTTAAGCATTTGTACTGTAGCTTTTTCAATGCATGGAGACGTATTTTTTTTCGTGTGTACGAGGGTACATATGAAATTGGACAAATTAATAACGAGATACTGCATGATAGAGAGAGAACATGATAATCCATGGATTGTACTATATATATATATGTGTCCAAAACTTGTAAATAGTTCTGAAACATATGTATTCACTACGTACATATATATATATATATATATATATATATACAAAACCATAATTATATATTTATTTTTGTTCTTTATATTATCTCTTTCCCTTGATCAAAAGCATGTTCTAGGACTCTTATTAGGCCTAGGACAATGATCCGGGGACTATACAATAGACATTAACCAAGCTCATGTCCCCGGTTTGTTATAGGCAAACAAAAAAGGCGCATATTTTATGCGCATATATGTATTTATGTAGTTGCAAATGATCATGTTTGTCACATTGTTAATTATCTGTATTCTTTAGGCTGTACCCCATGGTGTAATTTGCCAGTAAGCATAGTTCCATCACATTCTAAGCTAGCTGTTTATAAGTGGGGTATGATCCCAGGATAAGTTTCATGGTAGATTAATTAAAATGTAATCAATGATAAGCAATAGTGTCGCTCGAGATTGATTTTAGGGCTATGTGAAGAATACATGTGAATAACATATTATTACGTGAGTTTATGGAACAAATGGTGCATAGGACTATCTAATTTGTGCCAATTTAGTTCTCAAAATTTTAATTCTAATAATTAAGTATATAAACTTTCTAATTTGAAGTAATATGGTCTTTAGACTAACTTATTGTTAAATTTATGAACAAAAACAAATGTAAGAAACACATTGTAATATCTAAAAGTATATTTGAGAAAAAAAATATGTACACTAAACAAAAAGATTTGGAGAGAAAGAAATTTGTATTATTTACAATTTTTAGATTTTTTGGAACTACAAATTTGGTAAGAATTTTTCTGTGATGTTCATTTTATATTTAAAATTTTTAAATTATATTTTAAATACGCTTTAAGATGCTACCAATGCCTCTAAGAGCTCTTTACGTGTGTTTTTTTTTTGTTATAAATTTAATAATAAATTATAATTTAGATAATTTATGAACTAAATTATTTCAAATCAAAAACTCTAAAAACTTAATAACTATAATTACAATTTTATCAAATTGATACAAATTAGATAATGTCGGGTCCATTTGTCTCATTAACCCTATTACGTAGAATATGTATGATTTTATAGTATAGTACTATGAACGTCTTATTATATTTTAATCAAATATAACGTTTATGAGACGCATCTATTACATTATAATAAGCGAATAAACTTGGGAATCAGGTCGTTCCTCTTGCTTGTTTATTCTATTATTTTTTCTATTCTCTTATTTTATCTATATCTCCTTTTAAAACTTCTTATTCCAACTATATCTTTATTTCATTTAAAAAAAACAATATCTTTATTTTAATTTTGATCTTTTTTAATTAAAAGTGGAGCCCACAAAGAGCAACTATTTTAGCAATTGAGACATTTTTTTTTCATATGGGAATGGATCATCATACGTGAGAAAATGTGAGTATATTACTAAACAACAAAGAGATCCAAGAAAAATATTATAAAACAGTAAATTAATTTTATTCTCCCTGGAATTAGATTTTCTACAGAAATTCATGAAAGATATTTGTAAAAACAAACATCTCTTAATATTGCTCAATTTATATTATAAGTTAACAACGGATACCTTAACCTTACCTATACGAATGATTACTAGAAATTGAGTAATGGGAACATGTACTAAAATCTAGTATACAAATATAAGCATACCGTTTTTTCAACATTTACTATTAATTCACTACTATTTGTATGGTATAAAATCCTTTTCCAATATTATTTTTTTTAAAAAAATCCTTTTCCAATAATCCCGGCCCCTCCCCAAGTTAATATATAAATATCGAAGATCAAATCCCGTATAATACAATAAAAGGATACACATCTTATACTCAAAATTTTATTAATCTTGTTTATTTATTTCTGACTTGGAAATTTTTTTGTATAGTTATATACTTGACGATCCGCAACAAGACAACTTGAAAATGACCAAAAACAATCAACAAAAGGCAGCAAAATCTTTCTCCGCTATCTTCTTTTCTTCTTCTTCTTCTTCTTCTTTTTGTTTTTCTTTTAATTTTTAGAAAACCTCCAAGTAATGGATCTACAATCTACATCTAATCTAATCTCATTCTCAGTCTTCTCAAAATCTCAACAATAAAATTAGTGAATAGCATTGGTAGTATTGTTTCAGATATAATACTTATAACAATGCTATATTTTACTAATTCTAGTTAGATATGCTAATATTGTTGGATACTATAACATTATTTTAGATCTCCTTGTAAGCCTTAAAAGAACGTGGAAAATTATAAAAGCCGTTGGCTTGTACGGAAATCCCGAGATTTAGGCACCCGTCAATCTCGTTTACGAGTCGACAAAATCTTCACTCGCCAGTCACCACTCTATAGACAAAATTGCCTCACACTCTTCAATTAATCTCAGTCTAAACAATGCCCGAGTTTCTAATATTTTTAAAAAAAAAAAAACAAGGAAAGATGCCCGAGTTTATCAAGTCATTAATAATTAGGATTTAGGGTGAGGGTTTTTTTTTTTGAAACACATAAAAAAAAATAGGGATAATAATGTTAAAATATTCTAAATTTTAACTTTTTTGTAAAAAAAAACCTTGACTTTTGAATATCTGTAAAATAATACTATATAAATTTCTGTAAAATAATATCCTGATTTGTGAATTTCTATAAAATAATACACTCACTTTTGAATTCTACAAATTAATATCCTAAAATTTAAAATTCATGTAAATTTATAACCTTAATGTCCAATTAATTAATTTTAATAATAAAAAGATCGTAATAGTCATCACTAACTTAATTAAAACTTATTAAATAATAATAAATTTTTTGAAAAAATATTTGTAATTAGCTTATTTCACTTTTCATTTAAAATAGAAAAGTAAAAAAATTAGAACGAGAGTTAAAAGTAGTTAATTGTAAAAAAAAAAAAGAAAAAGAAACATGACAAGTAAAAAAAATTGTGTTTTCTTAACAATTAATCAAAAAAATAGTTATAAAATAATTTCTGATAATATACTAAAATCTAAACATTTTTAATAAGTTAATGAAAGACTCGGATCTTTTAATTTGCTCATAAATATACAAAGAAAATAAAAACTGAGGGTATTAATTTATGAAAATCGTAAATATCAAGATATTAATTTACAGAATTCAAAAATAAAAATATTAATTTACAGAATTTCAAAAATTAAAATATTATTTTATAAAAATTTAAAAATAAAAATATTATTTTACAGACATTCAAAAATCAAAAATTTTTTTAACTAAAAAATTAAAACTTTGTACGTGATTAACCCTACAAAATATTTTACAGCTAAGGGTATTTATCGATGCAGAAGCCTCGTTATGCTTTATAATTACGTTTTTAATTAATTTCATTAACCAAAGTTTCTTGAAGCTGTGTACAGTAAGAGCCTTGACGGCACGGACACCAAAGTTTGTGGGCCCATGTGCTTTGGACAGCTAACAAATCCTCAGGGAAAAAACAAGCTGGCTTAACTTTAGCCTACTCAAGCCGAGTTATTGAGATGGGGCCGTCAGCATACTCGGCGATTTTTGTACAAATTGCCGATACGACACTTGCATGCCCTAGATGGCCCCATGTGTATAGACTTTCTCGGGTCCAAAGTCAAATTAGGGTTCGGATGATCGGTGATTACAGCTAATAATTATTGATTTTTTTTTCCACAAACCAGAAGCAACTTTCTCCCTTTCTTTACCTCTTTTTTTTATACAGACGATAAATAATCTCGTGTCTTTGAACTATTATCTCGTTTTCTTCTTCTTTTTTTTTTTCCAGAAAATGCAATAATTATCCTTTTTCCTACAAATACAAATTCATCTACGGCTTATAGCAAATATAAATTATATTCCATTATATTTGTAAAACGCATGAAAATAATCAATTTACAAACGACAATATTTATAAGGGTTGAGAACCATAATTTGTAGAATTAGAGAATAATTATGGGTTTTTTTTTTTTTTTTTGAAAAAAGGAGGGCAAAGGGAGTTTATATTTGTACGTGACAAAACTACTACACTCAACTAGTTCTTCCCGTCTTGAATTAATTATTTTGAGTGCTATAATTATTTTTTCTCCACTTTTATATGTCTAACTGTTGGTGCGATTCTTATCAGCTGTGTACGTGTCTCTGAACTGCTGACGTCATATCTACTAACTGTCCACGTATCCTTGCTATCCCAGTGTACTTTCAACTTTAGGACGGGTCAGAGAGGCAGAGGTGGCTACCTGTAAAGACTCTCCGATGCTTAAGTCACTTGTTTATCCCTGAGACTGAGTAGCAAAAATTAAGTTTTTCTCTGTATATATTTTTAAAAATCTCTCCCTTCAAGGGGGAAGCAAGGCTCGTATATATAATCCTGGAACTGTGAGCTTTTCTGGCTCTCAATCCCAAGATCGAGTACCTTTTTTCATCACGATTTACTCCAGAAATCACGGGCTGTAGTTACCGTGATTTCTTTTGCATCATCCTGGCCTGCTTTTCGCCGTCCCCTATGACTCGAGCCCGTCGGGGGCGAGATTTTGACAAACCGTCGTTCTGTCAGGACGGCTTGCCTAATGTGCACACCTATCTAAGATCACATTAAATGTACTGTTTGGATCTGGAGCAGTGCGTTGCCTCCCATGGTCTTCTGGGAGAAGACCTTCGAGGCTTCTGACCCCCAGCTGTCGAGGTAAGAACTGGATTGGGCCGAACCGTCAAGGATCTGGGATGGATTCGGCCCTGGCCTCGGACAGCCCATGGGCCCATGCGGTATCACGTGCGACTCGCGTGGCTTTTAAATTGTTATTCTGGACACGCATCGAATGACATGCCCCCCCTTGTGACCTGTTCTGCTACTTAAATCGTCCATGTGGTATGTGATCTAGGAACGGGCCTCACAACTACCCCCATTTCCCTATTTGATGGATTCACATCTATCAAATGTGGAAATCGTGTCTCCAGTCCTCCAATTTGAGGGGTACACATGGCCCCTTACCATTATTTCTTCCCAATTACTGACGTTGGTGCATGCTAACCCGCGTCACGACTTTTTTCAGATTTTTGAAATTCTAGTGCTTCAGTCTTCCTCGCACCGTTCCCCTCCAGGAAAAACTTTTCGGCGCCCCCTCTATAAAAGCCGCATTTACGCTCATTTCTTACTTAACCAAAATCTCTAAGTATTCTAGCTTTCTAAAATCTTAGGATTTCTGACTCTTCCCTTTGCTAGAACCTTTCGCTCCTTTTGATCGAATTCAGAACGATGACCCCAAAGTAGAATCAGAAGCTCTGCCCTGTTGTGGATTCGGAGTTAAACTCGCTGAGGAGGCAGCTCTGCTCTCCTGGCAGAGTTACCTTACAAAGGGTCGAGGGCCCAGCGGATTGGTACATTCGCCCCTCTGCCCCTGAAAGCTCCATCATCTTGGGGAGAAGGTACCTGGAATGGCTGTGGTTTCCCCTTCCTCCCCTAATCCATCGGTTCTTCGCTCTGACGGGGATTCACCCGATGCAGCTGAATGATAACGGGGTCATGATCTTGATGGGGCTCTCTGCTCTTTCAGTCCTCATCAATGTGCATATCGATTTGGAGGTGGTCTTTTATACCTACAAGCTCACCCTCATCCCTAAAAAGAGCTCTTACCCTACTTTCTACGTCCAGCCACTCCCGGGATGCCACATTTTCTGGGGCTTGCCGAGGTCGGACAAGCAATGAGACTTCCACTCCAGGCTGTATACCGTCAGAAGGGTGTGGTGCTCTCCTTAGGTGAATGGAGAGCGTTTCCAAATTCCTTCATTTTTTCTGCAAAGTAAGTACTAAGTCGTGATTTTTGGGTATGTGTACACCTTGTCCATTTTTACTCATGATATTTTGCCTTGCCTACGGAAGAAAACAGGGTTCGAGCCACAACTATCGGCGGGGTAGCTCAAGGAGGTAGAAGGGATCATCATCTTCGGTCCTCTGGGGATTGCCGACACATCCAGGCCGTCCTGAATCCCCAGGTGATGAACATGATGCAAAAGATGGTCTCATATCTCCTCTACCAACTGGACACGTGGGTCATCACCAAGCACGTGCGGAGCCAGCTTGGTGCCTCAGCTCTGGACCGATTCCACTGAGATGAGCAGAGTCGCATCGCCATGGTGGGTCGTCAGATCACGGCCTCGAGTCAACTGACTGGTCCCAATGGCCTGGTAGCACCGACCAGCCACGAGCTCGAAGAGATGGTGAAGCTCGTGGCCGAGGAGTGCGTCAGGCTCCGTAGAGAGGAAGCCATTGCCCCTAAGAGGGTTAAGGGTGAGTTCATTTTCGTACCCTAGGGCTCCGTCAATTAGGTCATGGTTGCGTTCTAATCATGTTGCTTGCTCTTTATAGGTTCGGATGTAGGCCCTTCGGCAGACCCTTCCCCAGTCAAGGGGAGTGCTATTATGCACAAGACTAACTCTAAGGTCCCTGCTGGTCAGTGTCTGGTGGTGTCCTCGGAGGACGAGGCTGTGGGGCAGGGAGTTTTCACCCTAAGAACAGGCTTGGATGACAACTGGGAGGGCCTGTTTGCACCCGGGGGTAAAACACCTATGGCCCCCTCTCCCGAGGTAAGCGAACCCCCGACTCAGGAGATGCTGGCCATAAAGGTCGTATACAGCAAAGGGGAGCCTTTGAGCCTGCCTGAGGAGCCCACTGCTCTGACTTCTTCCGCCCCTAACTCCGGTTCAAAGATGGGCGCGAGGTCTAGCACTGCCTACTCACGTGGAGAGATTACCGAGCTCAGTGAAGGGGCTCCGAGGTTGAAGTCTCAGCTGTCTTCCCCTCCTCTGGTCCCGATGAAGCAGGGTCGTGAAGTTGACTTGTCCATGGGGAAGGAAAGCCTGGCGAGGAAGAGGGGCAGAACTACCTCCTCTTTCGACAGCGACGACGACAGGGCTACGATGACCCTCATGAAGAGGAGAAGGTCTGCGCGCGGTGGCCTGTCAAGGGGCGTTGGTCAAGACAAGACCGAAAAATCACGTTCAGGTGGGTCTCCAAAGGGGGTGGCAGCCGAAGCTACCGATGTAGCAACAGTCACTGTGGCTTCTTCTGCTGAGGATGCGCCGCCCTCTATTGTTACTGAAGGCGCGCTTGGCAACACCCTGCTTCCTACCGTCCCCACCTCTGCCGCTTCGGGAGCATCAAAAGAAGCTACTAGAGTGCATCCAGTGGAGGGAGAAGGTGTCCTCGCGGTTGGCGGGGTAGAGTCGCATTCTTCAGACACGGATAACGCCCAGGGAGAGGGTCCAACTGCGGAGTTCGAGCTGGAGATGCTCTCCTTGGAGAACATTAAGCTCATCGCTGGCCGCAGCGTTGCGCAGGTTTGGCTCATTTGGCTGAATACTGACCTCCCTTTCTTGTATCCTGCAGCTAGCTGCTGTCCAGTCTTTCTATTCCTCTCATGTCAGGGAGCTGAACGCCTGTACTGCAATGGCCGAGCCGAGCGAGGTCACCCTTGTCACGTTAAGGGTAGACTTCGACCTGTATCGGAGCCTGGACGAGGCTAGGGTCAGCAGTGCAGTGGCTCACGCTCTGAGCGTCGAGAAGGTCAGGCATGAGGAGCTGGTCGCCAAGTTGGCCGAGACAGAGACCGACAGGTTGGCTCAAGCCGAGGCCACCAGGCTGGCCCAAACTGAGCTCAGGGCAAAAGAGCAGAAGCTACAGAATGTAGGGGTGGAGATAGGACTGGCTTTCATCGCTCGTGACATAGCTGTCGACGATGCTAAAGAGGAGAGGAAAGTCGAGGCAAAAGCTAAACTGGAGGCTCATTCCCTGCAGTGTAGACTCGACCGATCCAACGAGGTAAACCGATATCTTTACTTGGATCACAAAAAACTGATGGGAGCTCATGCGGAGTTGTCTCGCAAGCACGGCGAAGACCTCACCGATATTAACATTGTTTTGGTCGACTTGTCGCAGAAGCAAGCAGAGCTGAGGGATAGGCTGGCAGACGTGGAGAAGCTAAAGATGAGGTACTAGAGGCAGGTGGATGTCCTTTCTGCAGAGAGCTGCAGGTCTAGCTGGGAGAACAGGGAATTCGAGGGCCACACGGAGGTTATAACACCAGACCAGTTCGATGAGCAGAAGGGCATCGAGAGGGACTATTATTCCGTCAGGCACTATATGCAGCAGTTGGGGGATGAGATCAACATCGTGTACCCCACTGATGTGCTGAAGATGCTCGATGAAAAAAAAGACGGGCCCTCTAAATCTGCCTCTGTCGCCAAGGAGATTGTCTCTGCTTCCGATCTGCCAAAGCAAGCCGCATAGGTTCATGGCGGTCAGCCTGGTCTTGGCGGCTTAACTGGTAGAGGGTCAGGCGTGATCGTTTTGTCTAGCGACGATCTGACCCCAGTACGCCGCCCTCTGCAGAAGCTGGTCCAAGTGCCAAAGCTGGTAGTGCTCCCCTCGTTGGAGATAACTAGAGCCTCTCGCTCTTTGTGTATTTGCAAAGTACTAACTATGTTATGTAAAGCTGACCCTTGATGTAAGCTCCTATTTAAATAATAGAAGCATCGCACTTTTCTCACGTTTATTCCCCTTTTTTTATTGCCCGCATTCATGATCAGCGTCGGACATCATATATGATGTCATTCCCTTGTCGGCAGTGCGGCCGACCTCTGGGTCTGGCTCAATCGTATATGATTTAGAGTTTTTAGTGAATTCCCCCCATGCTATGATTGACAAGATTAGCTCTGGATGTGTAATTTCTGTTATAACTTGTCTTGGCAGAATTCGACCCGTGCGTGTGGCTGGACTTCTCTGACCCTAAATGGGAACATGTTAGGAACCAGCTCCAGGGGTCAGTCGACCATTGCTTGGACCCGTCGCTGTAGAGGAAGAGGCCAGGGCTCGGCTCTTACCAGGAGCAAATAGGACGTTACCACTCCAATGTGTCCCTGCAAGTCCATCCAAGACCTGCTTCTTACAAATAGAGCCTCCGGGTCTGCGTCCCTGTCAACTACGCATTTTGTATTTTATGCAATAATAAACAGAATTTGGTTTTAATTTCTGTCTTTGTGCTTGGTCTTGTCTTGGCCTACTTCCAACGGATAGGCCCTGACTCCGTTGACTTCCAGTCCATATATAGCTAAGGCACTCTCTAAAGAGGGCCTACTTCCAACGAGTAGACCCTCGCCCCGCTTTCCTTTGGCTTACTAGTAGCTAAGGTGGTTCTTGGAGAGGGTCTACTTCCAACGGGTAGACCCTGACCCCGCTTTCCTTTGGCACGCATAGCTAAGGTGCTCCCTAGGGAGGGTCTACTTCCAACGAGTAGATCCTGGCCCTGTTTGCCTTTAGCTCATGCACAGCAAAGGTTCTCTCTAGGGAGGGTCTGCTTTTAATGTATAGACCCTGGCCCCGCTTGCCTTTGGCTCGCGCGTAGCTAAGGTGTTCTCTGGGAGGGGTCTTATCACCTAACTCTTTTCCCGTCTGAGGTATTCCTTGAGGGCTGGCGGCAAGTTTTCGTCACGTGGCCTATCACCCTTCGTACATCTTCTTGGGTCATCGATGAGCGACGTGATCCCCGTAGTATGATTCTTGATAAAGCCAGCTGGCAAGTTTGGTTACGCAGCTCATTCCTCTTCATACGTTTTCTCGGGCCATCGGCGAGCATTTTATTGCACGATGTGATTCCCGTAGTATGACTGTTTTCGAGGTCTGCTGGCAAGTTTTTGGTTGCACAGCTCATTCCTCTTCGTACGTTTTCTCGGGCCATTGGCAAGCGTTTTATTGCACGATATGATTCCCATAGTACGATCATTTTTTGAGGTCTGCTGGCAAGTTTTTGGTTGCGCAGCTTATTCTTCTTCGTACATTTTCTCGAGCCATCGGCAAGCATTTTATTGCACAATGTGAATCCCATAGTACGATCTTTTTTTGAGGTCTGCTGGCAAGTTTTTGGTTGCGCAGCTCATGCTTTTTCGTACATTTTCTCGAGTTGTCGGCGAGCGACGTGATCCCCGCAGTACGATTTTGTTTGCGCGAGTAGTTCATGGGGTCTGGCACCGGGGCAGACCCTTTTTCATAGCAATCCAAAGCATAAGTCCGTGTAGCAGAAACCTTCTCCTATTTTGGAATTAAGCTGTTCAATAATACAAGCATTTACATGCATCTCACACTGGTACTTTTTCAAATGCTGGACGTTCTATGTGTTTGGTAGGCACTTCCAGTTTTGAGTTTTTTCAGGACATATGCGTCATTGTCAAGCGCCTTGATCACCTCGTAGGGCCCGACCCAGTTAGAGTCTAGTTTTGAGGAATTTCCTATTCTGACCTTCAAGACCCAATCCCCAGAGTTAAATCGACGAGCGCTAACCTTCTTTGCATAGTAGGACCTAGCCTGCTGGTGGTACGAGGCCAGATGGACCTGGGGCATATCCCTTGTTTCTTCCAAGAGGTCTGTGTTGTGGCTTAGCTGCTGCTCGTTCAGTGAGGCGTCTCTCACCACTTCGGAGTGAAGGGTTGGGAGGCCAATCTCGGTCGGGATCACAGCCTCCGACCAATAGACCATAGCGAATGGTATTCTTCCCGTTGATCTCCGCTCCGTGGTTCGATGGGCCCACACAATAGCCGGTAGCTCTTCTAACCACCTGCCTTTAGCCTCCTGCAAGTTCTTTTTAATATTATTGAATATGGCCTTGTTCGTTGCCTCTGCCTGGCCGTTTCCCTGAGGGTAATTTACGGACGAGAAGCTGAGCTTTATATCATACAACTCACACAACTCCTTAAGCTTAGCGTTCTGGAACTGCGTGCTATGATCATCATGTATCTCTTTCGGTATTCCGTATCGGCAGATTATTTTTTTTTAAATGTAGGTAATTATGTCTGCCTTATTAACGGTCGTGTAGGCTTCAGCTTTTACCCATTTGGTAAAATAATCAGTGGCCAGTAAGATGTACCTTATTCTCTTTGGACTTCTGGGGAGCTCTCTGACGATGTCTAGGCCCCATTTAGCCAACGATCAAGAAGTTATGTTCGAATAGAGTTCCTCTGTGGGTTAGTGCTTCATAAGGGTGAACCTCTGGCACTTGTCACATTTCTTGACAAATTGGGCTACCTTGGTCATCATGTATGGCTAGAAGTATCCAGCCGTCAAGGCCTTGTGGGCGAGGCTGTGCCCACCAGAGTGGTTGTCGCAAGCTCCCTCGTGGATTTCCTCCATCAGCTTCTACGCCTCGAAGGGACCTATGCACCTCAGCATTAGTCCTATCGTTGATCTCCTATATAGTCATCCCCCCACCATTGAATATCTGGCAGCCTTCAGTCTGATCGACCTCACTTCTTGGAGATCTGTGGGCAGGTTTCCCGACGCCAGGTATTGGGTGATGGGTCTCATCCACCCCTCGTCTATAGAGTCAGTTGCAAACACATGGCGTGTGGGGGTCTCCAAAGGGTCTCTCGTGTTTTCGCCCTCTAGCAGAATCCTCGCATGTCCGGTCGTCCCCCCGATCGATGCGCTTTTAGCTAGCTCATCGGCCTTTTGTTTCATCTCCTTAGATATTTGTTCGATATTGAAACTGCTAAAGCAGGCTTTCGCCCCTATTACCCTAGAGAAGTACATGTGTAATCTTAGCTCTTTTACTTCGAAGTCTCCCCTGACCTGACCCACGATCTGCTACAAGTCAGTCTTTACTGCAATGCTCTCTACTCCAAAGTGCAGAGCCAGCTCAAGGCCTTGTAACAGCGCCTCGTACTCCGCCTCGTTTTTTGTTGCCTGGAAACTGAACGTCAAAGCTTTTTCTACCCTGAGTCCTGCTGGGGTCTACGGGACTATTTTGATACCTGACCCCGAGGCATTCATGGATTCGTCAGTGTAGAGGGTCCAGGCTGAACGGATGCGAGGCCGAGACATCTGAAGCGGGTCATACGGCTCGTCGAAGGATTGGATTTCCACCAGGAAGTCCGCCATGACTTGCCCTTTCTTTGCCACTCAAGGCCAATACTCGATGTCATATATCCTCAGTTCGATGGCCCACTTGGTTAGTCGTCCCGATAGGTCTGGTTTGGCCAAGATTTGCCAGATGGGAAAATCTGTATACACCGTAACCGAGTGTGCCTCGAAATATTGCCTGAGTATTTTCTTAGCGTTGACCAAAGCCAGGACTAGTTTCTCTGCCATACTATATTGCATCTCGGTGTCCAAGAGCATGCGGCTTGCGTAAAATACCGACTTCTACTTGCTGTCTTCCTTGATGAACAGTATGACACTGATCGCTACTTCGGACACTGCCAAATAAGCGTATGGGCGATGCCCCTCTACCGGGGAAGCCAGGATAGGTGGATGATTTTAGTATAGCTTGAGCTCTTTTAGTGCCTTGTCCTACTCTTCCCCCCAGATGATAGTGGAGCCTCTCTTTATGCACTGGAAGAAAGGCTTACATCAGTCAGACATCTTGGAGATAAACTGATTGAAAGCGGCTATCTTCCCAGTTAGGCGCTAGAACTCCTGAATGGTTGAGGGTCTTTGCACATCTGCGATTGAGGACAACTGGGTTGGGTTGGCCTCAGTGCCCTTTTGCTCACGATATGCCTCAGGAACTGGCCGGAGGACACTCCGAACGCGCATTTCTTGGGGTTCAGACTCATCTGGTATTGCCTCATTATCTGGAAACATTCGTCTAGATGTCCCAGATGGTCCGAAGCTTATTTGCTCTTCACGACCATATCATCGATGTAGACTTCCATAGTCTTCCCTAGCAGCTTGGTGAACATTTTGTTCATGAGCCTCTGGTAGGTTGCCCCCGCGTTCTTCAAGCCAAAAGGCATGCGTCTGTAATAGTACAGACCTCACTCCGTAATGAATGCCGTGTGGATCTGGTCTTTCTCATACAGAGGGATCTAGTTGTATCCAGAGTAGGCATCTAGGAAACTCATCCTGTCGAATCCAGCCGTCACATCGACCATTTGGTCGACCCTTGGCAGGGGGAAGCTATCCTTCAGGCAGGCTTTGTTCAGGTTGGTGAAGTCTATACAAGTATGGTCATCGCCGTATTTCTTCTTCACCACTACCAGGTTGGAGAACCAGCACGGGTATACGCATTCTATGATCAGGCCGTTCTCTAGTAGTGTCTCTACCTCCTTGTTGATCGCCCTGTTTTTCTCCGGTGCGAACCTTCGATGCCTCTGCCTGACTGGAGGGAAATTGGGGTCTGCATTCAATCGATGGTAGGTGTGTGCGAGGTCTATCCCGGGCATGTCGTCGTGGGACCAAGCGAAGACGTCTTTATTCTACCCAAGGAACCCTAACAGCTCGTTCTTTTCCTCCTCGGGCAGCAGGGCCCCGATTAAGACTACTTTCGCCAGTTCTGCTTCTTTCAAAGGGACCGCCACCAGCTCCTTAATCATGGATTCAAGCCCGTCAGAATCCTCTTCGATTCGCATCATGTATGCTGGCAAGCGGTCCTTTGATTGCTATCTGTCTCCCTTCGAGGCACTCGTGCTCACATCGGCTCCACTCAAGGTGGTTGAAAAACATTTCCTCGTATAGACTTGGTCTCCTTTGATGTCTAATGTATAAGTACCATCCCTTGATAGACATCTTAAGACCTAGTGGAGTGTGGAGGCGACACCATGCATGGCGTGGATCCACCCTCTCCCTATAATGATGTTGAAGAAGGACTGGCAGTCGATGACGACGAAGTCCACATCCAAGCACCTCTCCGCAGCATAGACCTTCAGGGTCACGATGCTCAAGGGGCTGACCTTAGTACTGTTGAAGGGGAACAGTGGCTAATAGGTCAGCCTGAGTACATTTCGATTCAGGCCCATGCTCTCAAACGTACTAAGGAACAGGGCGTCGACGCTACTCCCACCGTCGACTAGGACCCTTCCGACCAACGTTGAGTCGATCTACAGCTTAATCACCAAGGGGTGATCATGGGATAAGCGCACCGTGGACAAGTCTTACTGGGTGAAGGTGATGGGGGCGGCTGAGGTATAGCTTTCTCCCATCATCAGGTGGTTCACGGAATGGCCCATCCCCCTCAGGCGCTTCACCCTTTCTTCGGTCCTTTTTTGGCATTTTTCCTTCTCCTCCTGACCCTGGGTCGGTTCTGGTCTACCTATGATAGTCGGCACTATCCTCAGAGCCTGCTCTCTTGACTCGGAGGCCTGGGTCTGCTTTCCTTTTTCGGGCCTAGTGGCATCCTCCTTCGACTGGCTTCTGCCAGTCTTCACGTACTGCTTCAACTTGCCGGCTTGGATCGCCATCATAACCTGCGCGTAAATGCTACAGCTGTTGATAGTGTCATGCCCGTGATCTTTGTGAAATTGGATGTACCTGTTCCTGTTTTTCATGTGCTCAGGAATACCGAACTTGAGTGGGTCTTTGAAAATGCCCCTATCCCTGTTCTGGAGGTAGATCACATCGATCGGCATGTTGAGCTTGTATTTTGGCAGTGGGTCCCTAGACGTCTTCCTCCTCTTGCTGCCTTCTTGACCGCCTTGGGTCGGGGCTCTCTGCTTCAGAGCTGGCCCTTGGGCCGGTGCAGGCCTCTTTATTCCTTGCGGGGATAGGGTTTGCACCGGCGCTATTGTCATCGTGGTGGAGGCATTAGGCATTTTCTGATGGCTTTCCAGTACCCTATATACCCCTTCCGACCTTGCCTGGACGTCTGCCATGTCATATGGCAAATTCAAAAGGAGATGGTCTGATAGTATCGATCCTGGCTGCAGGTCCCTGACGAACGAGCTTGCAGCTTGGGACGAGTTGGCGTTGTGCATTAAGGACATTACCTCCAGGAAACGTGACAAGTATTCTCTCGGAGACTCATTCGCGGATTACTCCAAACGGTCGAGGTCTCACATAGTTTTCTGCTGCCTCCGAGTGCCCGCGTATTGCTTTAAGAAACGTTTGTAAAAATCTTCAAATCCATTTATAGATTTCTGTGAGAGTTGTCTAAACCATAACAGGGTTAGCCCCACTAGGGTGGTGGAGAAGACTTTGCAGGACACAGCCTCGTCCCTGGTTTCCAAGGCCATCTTCTACTGAAAGTGGTATTTGTGATCGAGGGGGTCAGTCTTTCCCTCGAACGGTCTGAAGGTCGGGGTTGTGAAGTCTTTCGGCTTGGGTTCCAGCTGGATCCAGTCCGCGAAGGCCGTCCAGTTGATCCCTCACACGGTTTGCTCTGCCAGAATATCGAAGGTCTGGCTGTGATGGGCCCCGAGTCTCTTACTTAGCTCTGCCATTATTTCTTATTTCTAGTTGGGAAGCACACCTTCTAGGCTTTCTTGGTGTCTTTTGTCCACCGTCGCTCCGGCCCAAAAAGGCCTTGTCTGGCTTTGTCGCTCCCCCTGCATCCGCGATCTGGATGGGGTGAGAACTTCCCTCAACGATTGGCCCCCAGGCTCTTGTTAGATCTCTTTGTCAAAGTCTTCCCTTCGCCCACTCCTGGCTTCGCTTGCTAGCAGCCCTTCGAGGCGGGCGTTATCTCTACGCACTTTTGCGACTTCATCTTTTAAACCCAGGACGGCCCATCTCTGCCTTCTGGTTTGCTTCTGCTAAGGCGGCAAACATTTGGTCCAGCTTTTGCTCCAGACTTGGTCGTGCTTCCTGGGAGCTCCTTTCGGCGTCGGAACGTGTGCTCCTAGTTGTCATTCTTAAGGGTGTCATCCGACGATGTATGGCCTTTTATTCGGAGAGAGCGCGATCGTAAGACTCCAACTCTTTCTCTCACACTCAACGGTTTTCCACAGACGGCGCCAAACTGTTGGTGCGATTCTTACCAGTTGTCCACGTGTCTCTGAACTACTGACATCTTATCTACCAACTATCCACGTATCCTTGCTATCCTAATGTGCTTTCAACTTCAGGTCAGGTCGGAGAGGGGGGTAGCCACCTGCAAAGACTCTTCGATACTTAAGTCAGTTGTTTATTCCTGAGACTGAGTAGCAAAGATTAAGTTTTTCTCTGTATATGTTTTTAAAAATCTCTCCCTTCAAGGAGGAAGCAAGGCTCACATATATAATCCTAGAACTGGGAGCTTTTCTGGCTTTCAATTCCAGGATCGAGTACCTTTTTTCATCATGATTTACTCCAGAAATCATGGGCCGTGATTACTGTGATTTCTTTTGCATCGTCCTGACATACTTTTCGCCGTCTCCTATGACTCGAGCCCGTCGGGGGCGAGACTTTGACAAACCGCCGTTCTGTCAGGACGGTTTGCCCAATGTGCACACCTATCAGGATCGCATTAAATGCCCTATCTAGATTTAGAGCAGTGCGTTGCCTCCCATGGTCTTCTGGTGGAAGACCCTCGAGGTTTTTGACCCCCAGCTGTCGAGGCAAGAACTGGATTTGGCCGAACCATCTAGGGTCTAGGATAGATTCGGCCCTGGCCTCGGACAGTCTATAGACCCATACAGTATCACGTGCGACTCGCGTGACTTTTAAATGGTTAATTTGGACACACGTCGAATAGCGTGCCCTCCTTTAACCTGTTCTGTCACTTAATCGTACACGTAGTACGTGGTCTAGGAACGGACTCCGCACTAACTTTTGAATTTCATCGTATTTTATAATTCTATTTTAATATGAGATTATCCCATTAAATTCATATGTTAGGCGAGACTGGAGACTAGAGAGAACTCTTATCACGAGAGTGACGCAAAATGAGGAATGCTAAATGAAGAAAAAAATGTCTTTAATATCGACGGTTGTGATTTAATTAGGTCAACTTTTGCATGTAAGAGTGGGGAGCTGCGGTTGACCATTGATTACGCAAGGCATACAAAAGATAATACGTCATATGTACGTGCAAATTTAAAGTTTTGGATAACTTTTTTTTTTTCCTGGATTAAAAACGGGACAGTACATAGTCCCGTACCGGAATGGTACCACGGACCTTGTTTGGTTCGGAGATTTGCACTATAGGGAAACGTTGGCAACTACCTCACATTTTGTTTCTTCTTGAGCTACGACGTGGGAATTAATTCTCTGTACTTGGCTACTTTCCAGACATGTGGTGATGAGATTGATAGAAAAGAACCAGAAAAGGAGTATTTAGCAAGAAAAAGGAAAAAAACGGGCTCCCAAACAAGTCACAAAGAAAGGAGGGCTGGGCGACATAAAAACATCTCAATTAATTAAGTCCACAAAATTCAGTAGATCTTTTTTTCTTTTTCTTTTTTTTTTTTTCAGAAAAAAAATGTGTGTATGTGTGTGAGATTGAGCAATATGGATTTTGCTGAAAAGCTGAGGAAGTTTGATTTTGCATTTTTAAAAAGTTTTATTTGTCAAATTTACTTATAATTGGTAGTTGTATACTTAGTCTTAGCAAATACAGTAAATTTATCCACATTTAACATTAAAGTTTAAAAGACTATTCCTCTTCACTACTAAAAAAATTGAATTTTAATATCTGTGAAAGATTATTTAGACAAGTCAAGAGATATCTCTAGTGCAGTTTTAATGTATTATTTATACTATATACATCAATTGAGATTAATTATTTACTGCAATGGACTTGCAATATGATTTTTATATCGAATTTGTGATTTTATTGTAACTAATTAGTGAAATTAATTTATCTTTTCGATGAAAAAATAAGGAAAAGAAAATTATGAAAGTTTATGATTCAAATTCTCCACCCCTAGCTTATGAAAATTGAGTACTAATAAATGGGGAAAAAAATGAAGGTTTAAGCTGATTACGATGAAATATAGTGGAAATTCTGTGTTTTCAATGAGGGGGAAAAATAGTGGTGCATTAGTAAGACCATGCATGCGTATAAAAAAGGATAAATAGTGATGAACTTGCCTCATTTTTGCTATGTTTTAAATACTCTTGAAGTAGAAGCACAGTATAATATATATATTTATCCCCAGGACTCAGAAAACTTTTCATTCACATGATTGAAAATTCCCAATAAGTTTCAGTAGTTTTTCCAATAAATAATTAATAAATCCGCATGAGCTAGTAAGTGATGGTAATGGACCATCTCAATCCCAGAGGCAAAAAAAAAAAAATGTAAAAGACCATCTCGATCGAACCAGATTACAAGTTTATAAGTTGATGGAAAATAATGCGTGTGGAGAGGGATAGGTATAACTGGAGGAATTGATGACGAGTATTGGCAACAACTAAACCTTATCTTAAGAAAGCAGGCCTGAGGCCAACGTACAACTATGACAAATGCATCGCAATGGAAGCTATCGACAAAAAAAGGGGCAAGACCCAATGTTGGAAGAGTGTCCCTCCCCCACCCCCACCCCAACTCATCCCAAGAAAAAAAAAAGAGAGAGGAATTAAATCACATGCTAAATGCACCAAAGAGAGTGATTGTTGTAATGCCGTCCATTGGTTGGCTCTCCAAGGGGCCGTTCTTCCTCTGATCTCATTACAAACGACATAGAATCGTTATTTTATTGAGAGAAGCGGGTGATGGCACGTGTCGTTTTTGTTCTCTTATTGAGAACGAAACAACCCATACATTTGCTAAAATTGTTTTCACTTGTAATTATGAATAATTATGGGTGCATGACACCCTTAGCTGTATGGCCACTATAGTGGCTAATGACTCTTTATTTCAATGAATACTTCCTGTTTGTTTTCAAAAAAAAAAAAAAAATCACATGCTAAATGCTCTTCTCTATAATTGAAATTTTGGGTTTTTTTTTTTCCGTGTCTATAATAGATCATGATTTGAGTTGATTAACATTACTAATAATTTGTGACAATATAAATCGCATGATGTTATAAAGTAATACTAGCTCGATTGGTTTTCACTAGTTTAACTAGTAGTTATATTCTGTAGTTACATTATAGAAATTGTAGGACCCTTGAGCCACTCACAAATTGAATAAGCCCACTAAATGCAAGTTGGGTTGCCTAGTTGAGCTTGAGCTGTAACCTTTATGTACTACTTGTTATGAAATTACATAACCCCATGCTTCCATGCATGTTGCAATTAAAATTCATTGCATACCATCTCCATTTACTAGAACTATTATTGAATCCAAGAAATTCAAAAAATATAAGTTATGGTTAAAACCAAATTGAATTTTACTGAATTGCAATGTTTTTCATTGATTTATTTATTTTACCGTGGAGAAGGGATTCCAATTAATGAATCTATACTCATATATCTCTATTCATTTTCTTCGTTTAGAAAACTCATAAAATATAATAAAACATATATCTTTATATTTTATTCTGATTTTGAATCTAATGTATTTTTTTTTGACAGTCCAGTCCTATCGTAATTTGAGAAAAAAATATTAACATAAATATATATTATTTAATATTTTTCTTTTTTTCTTTTTTATGCATAATTAATTTTATTGGATAAAATAGTATCTACAAATAAATTTAAAATAAAAAAACGGTGCCCTTTATTAGAATACAGACGAGCACGTGATATATACTCTTCTAAGTCAAATATTGATGCCAAAAAAACAAATATTTTAATAGTTTGTCCACAAAAATACACCTTCAAATTAATTAAAAAAAAATAAAGCTCAAGATTTTCTTTTTCTTTTTTCGGAAAATCAAACACATGATGAAGCCACGGGGTTTTAAAACTTGGAAAGAGGCAAAGCCAGCTGAGCTAAGCTGAGCCATCTGATGCATCGAAGAATGTACAAGGATAAGTTCAGAATCCAACGGCTGAGAGAGAAAGAGATATAGAGATAGAAGCTTAAGAGAGTATAAAACGTTGAGCTAAAATGCGGGACCAGGCCACCATTAATGCCATGCCTTCCTTCCCACCATCCTTTTTATCAGCTTGTCAGCCTTCTAACTCTTTCCTCGTCCATTCCAATAAAACCAAACTTACCAGAAAGGCTTAAGAAAAAGCCAGTCAACTTGCGCTCTCTCTCTCTCTCTCGCTCTTAGGGGAAAGCTCTCTCTCAGCTTCTTAGCCTCTAGACAAGCACTAAAAACGCCAACCCATCTAGCTCTGAGAGCTTTCTGTCCTCACTCTATTCTTCTCTCTTTCATTTTGGTGAGCAAACAGGGTTGCTTATGATACCCTTTTACCTTCTCTCAAATAAGTTCATTTTGTTCTTTAATCAAAGTTTTAATTTTTTTTTCTTTTAATTTTTTCATTAATTCAAAGTTGCTTTCAAAAGCAAACATTTGGGACTTGGGAGAGGTTTGTTTACTTTTCTACTTTCTTATTAAAAAAAATATTTTTTTCCCATAAAAATAAGGCTTTGGAAAACTTTTAGATCTGCCTAAAATCACTCTTCAAAGGTTTGCCTTTTTTGGGTTCATTTTTTGGTTGGTGTAGCTGAGGCTCTAATCTTTGTGATCTGTAGGAAGAGAATTCAAAAGGATAACTGGTGTTATTTCTCGAATTTGTTTCCATGGGGGTTTGCTTAAGCGCCCAAATCAAAGCTGAGAGCTCATGTAACACAGGTAATCAGATGTTACTCCCTCCTTTTTTAGCACCCCAACCGGCTGAATTTAACTTATTTTTACTTATGGCCTTTTACGCATATGATGTTTATTTATGGGAATTTATTTTTTCATGGTGATAGGGATTCCATTAAGATTTCTGTTCTCTATTAGAGTTTGTACAAGGATCATGGACCAGTGAGGTTGTTTGAGCTGTCTATGTTTTCAAGTTTTGAATTTTATTAACAGAGCATAAGATGTTCAATTTCTTTTTAGTATTGGTTTGTTCAACGATTTGTTTAGTCCGTTTAAGGGGCAGGTGTGGTTTATTGAGACATCAGCGCCTTTCTGTTCTTGAAGAAAACCATGTGAAACTAGATTAACCTCAAAATGCCAGCTTCTTCTTTTTCAAAGCTATATTACTCGTGTTATGATTATCATAACGTGGTTAAAGCAGGAACAGGGTTTTTGTATCTGATAAATGTGACAGTAGCCTGATATATACTTGTTTACTGCAGGGGTAAATTCAAAATATGTTAGCAGTGATGGGAATTTGAGCAGTACAAGCAGCAAGGTCTCATCAGTTTCAATCCCTCCAACACCGAGGAGTGAGGGTGAGATATTGCAGTCTTCCAATTTGAAGAGTTTCAGCCTTGCTGACCTCAAAATGGCTACTCGGAATTTCCGTCCCGATAGTGTGTTAGGAGAAGGTGGTTTTGGTTCTGTTTTCAAAGGTTGGATTGATGAGAACTCTTTTGCTGCTACAAAGCCTGGGACTGGCATGGTTATTGCGGTGAAAAGGCTTAACCAGGATGGCTTTCAGGGCCACAAAGAGTGGTTGGTGAGTTGATTTTTCATCACTTTCTAGTTATTCATGACCCAAAGAATTAGCTCACTGTTGTACATTCTCTCTCTGTTTTTTTGGAGAACCTTTTAAACTTCTGGTTTAGGTAGGTTGGACACAAAGCAAGCAATGAATACGCTGTTGCTCTCTAGTTTGCCTGGCTTTTTCTAGGATTGAAAATGTATACTAGCTAACCAAGATTTAAACCTGAACTTAAATTGAAATTGATAGCACATGGGTTAGATGTTGACTTTAGATGTGATTTGTCTGGTCTACAGGCAGAAGTGAATTATTTGGGGCAGCTTTATCACCCTCATCTCGTGAAATTGATTGGTTATTGCTTGGAAGATGAACACCGGCTTTTGGTATATGAATTCATGCCTCGAGGGAGCTTGGAAAATCATTTGTTCCGGAGTAAGTCCACCTGTTAACGTCTCGATCTCTTGGAATTGAGAAAGTTAATGATTTCCAGAGTGTGGGATAACAATTGACCACTTTAAATTGTTGCTGTATCAGGGGGTTCTTATTTTCAGCCTCTTTCTTGGAATCTTCGTTTAAAGGTTGCTCTTGGTGCTGCAAAGGGGCTTGCTTTTCTTCATAGTGCAGAAACGAAAGTTATATACCGAGATTTCAAGACGTCTAATATACTACTTGATTCGGTATGTGTCTTGTAGAGTAGATGGCATTTAGATGCTACGATGTTATATATGATGGCTTAGTAGGATTTTTTTGATTGAAAGAAGCTCTAAGAACTTTATCTGGTATTATTCCAGAATTACAATGCAAAGCTTTCAGATTTTGGGTTGGCCAAGGATGGGCCAACAGGTGACAAAAGCCACGTCTCCACCAGGGTAATGGGGACCTACGGATACGCTGCACCAGAATATCTAGCCACTGGTAACTTTTTGTTATCAATTTCAGTGCTCATTGATTTTAGATTCTAATTATCTTGGGGCTCTGCTCATGACCTTCTATATTTCAAAATTGAGGAAGTCATGTTTCCTAATAGTGGATTTACTTTCTTAACTGTCTAAAGGTCACCTCACAGCAAAGAGCGATGTATTCAGTTTCGGAGTAGTATTATTAGAAATGTTATCCGGCCGGAGAGCAGTTGACAAAAATCGACCATCAGGAGAACACAACCTGGTGGAATGGGCTAAACCCTATCTGGCAAACAAACGTAAGATCTTCCGAATTTTGGACAACCGTCTTGAAGGCCAGTACCCAATGGATGTAGCCCACAAGGCAGCCACGCTTGCACTGCGATGTCTATCCACAGAAGCCAAGTTCAGGCCAAACATGGCTGAGGTTGTAACAGATTTGGAGCAGCTTCAGGACTCTAAAGAAACTGTTAGCAACAATAACAATCCGAGCAAAGGCTCCAGGCCAAGGACTCGCAGACGAAGTGCTGATGATGTTACCAGTAAGAAGAGCACCAGTTCTTATCCTCGGCCCTCTGCTTCCCCACTTTATGCTTAGAAATGGAGTCTGAAGAGTTTAACAAGATATGGTTTTCCTTTTTCTCGAGTGAAAGAAAAACAAAGGAAAATAAAGAAGCTGGTTTGCAAACAATTCTCATGAACTACCCACATACACCAATATTTTGCTTTGCGACTGTACAGTTACTCATCTCAGGCTAATGTAATCAAACCCTATGTCAAGACAATCTGGGGTGTACTTGTAAGTTGTAGCATAAGCAATGGCCCATAATGTTGCAAGTCTTCTGTCCTTTTTTTTTTGTTTTTTTTTTTGTTTTTCCACCAAATTGTTTGTAGCAACTAAAAGCGGCTTGAGAGTCAGAACTGGCAATTGTTTTGAATTATCTCTGTTGTTAAATTCCATTCTCTTTTTTCGCAACCTGGGGTGATGTCTTTCCACCTTATTTCTTGTGTAGATTTGATTTGTCCTTAAACGTACTAGCTTGTTATGTGATGTTAATTCTTGTTTTCTTCTTAAGAATAAAGGAGAGAGATTGATGAGCTTTTAAGATTCACTCATAATTTACTCGCTATTTATTTTGTTTGGTTTTCTCTTCTGTAAAAGAGAAAATTGAGTTGCTTGTTATTTGTGGTTATTATGGGCAATGTCAGATCATGTTACATCCAAACAAATGTGAAAGTTCCCAGCAAGCAGGAAAGAAAAAAAGGGAAAAAAAAAAAAAAAGAAGGTTAAAGCGAGAGATCATTTAGAGCTTTAAACGTGTATGTGATACGAATTCCGTCAACTTGTGACGAAATCCGAAATAAGGATGATGCCTAAGACCGTTCTACAATCAGATTCGAATAGAAAACCTCGACCCAACACTTGTGAACCTTAGTATAAAAAGAAGACGCCACAATCCATAATGAAAAACTCGATTGATGAGTCAAGGGATGAACGCCACAGAGAAATCTGATAAGTTTGAATAAGTTCTCAAAGATCTAAAGAGAAATTACTCTTAATTTTAATGAATTGTAATCTGCTCTTTTTATTTCGCTAATTGCTATTTATATACATAAAGACCACGAAAATTGGCTGCTAAATACATCTAAGAAGCTGCCCAAAATAAGAAAAGGAAACTAAAATAACCTAATTCAATTCAGAGAATTGATTTTCTATAATTATCCTAAAAAACACGCCTATTGCATAATAAAAAAAAAAATGAAAGTATCTAGCTTGGCATGCAAAGTTTACAACTCAGCAATAAAACTTATAATAAATAAATAAAAAAGGTAATTTAACTAATTGCAGTTAACCATTCTCCTTGATGAGTCAAAAATGGGTAAGTCACCAAAATTAAGAAACTAAGCTTTAATTCACGCACCCTTGAGCAATCCTCTTGTGAGAGTCTTATGTAGATTATTCAAAAGCTTGAATAATAGAAATTTGACCTTGTGGACCATATGGAACATCATACTTGGGCCTCTAAGAATTTATCTCAGTCCAAATGCTTTTAATCAACCCATTATGAGACTCTTTAAATCTTTCAACTCGAGCTCTTCTAACCGGTCCAATTGGAACTTGAATTGGCTCCTTTGTAACCGTGCCTGAATTTGCATCAGTATGTATGTTCTGGAATTTGAATTTACGTGACATTTAGGCTTTTGCATTTGTAAAGTGGTATATGCAATCAAAAATTTGAAGACTAACACTCTTTTAAGGCATTGCAAATCCCAATATCAATTGAGGTATGAGTCCCCAACACTTGAAAATTATTGGTTTTCCTGCAAAGTGACTCACTTTTGGATAGCTCAACACCCATTGAGCTGATTGAGCTGGATTGGAAGAGGAAATTCTTTGATTACTATTCCTGAAGACAATCAAGACTTAAAATCACCCCTGAACTAGTAGTATAATTACTAATTTGGTTTAGTTTTTTAACAAGTTAAAAATATTTTTCAAATAATTTGTGGGCCAAAAGAAATATTTTTCAAATAATTTGTGGATCAAAACGTATTTAGTAAAATTTTAAAAATTAGATTATTTAATAATTTTTTACAAAGTTATAGTCAAAAGAGACCAGTTTTGGATTTTAAATTATGTGGAAATCTGCACTATCTTTTAATAAATAAATCATAATGACTAAAATACCTTCACTTAAAAGCAAAAATGCAAAATATTTAATTAAGGTTATTTTCATATCAATTTTTTTAAAAAAAGTATTAATATAGTTAAATCATAATTGACTAAAATACTCTTCATATTACTTATTTTGAAGTAGTCAAATTAATTCTTTATTGAAATTTTGAATTAAGATAAAAATAAATTAAATTAAATTTAATTGAGTAACTAATTTAATTGAGTTTATTTTTATATCAATTTTTTAAAAAAAAATATTAATATGTTTAGTATGTATAAAATATGTATAATTGTAAAAAAAAAATTAATGAACTTTTTCCATAAATATGCATAATTATATAATGATGTTTATTTTGGTTATTTTAGTTATTTTATATTTGCATAACAATTTAGTCATATAATTTACTAAATACTTTAATACAATTTTTCCAAATCACAGTACTTTAAAATTATCAAATACTTAACTACTTTACGTTATAGCGAATTTTTCTCTCCACAGTGAAAAATATTTTCCTTAAAATCTACAATTCTACCAAACTAACCCCTAATCTTAAAAGCCCGCAGCTGCAACTGACATGTTGGGTTTGAAGTAATAGACCTTACAATCTAATAACCCTTTATGTCATTCAGTCTCACAATTTTAGCCAAAAAAATACTATTTTTCGGAATTACAATTCCATTGGGGTTAAGAAGATAGAAATGGTAATCCTTTCCACACCGCTTGCCTAATGAATAACCATTCCATCAAGTCATTTTAAAAATCTAAATTTTACCCTTTTTGCCCTACCAAACCAGCTTAGTCTTTGTCAACTATTTCATATTTCATTTCAATGTAAATTATCTTCAGCCAAATAATAGAATATCATACATAAAATCCCTTTCTTCCTTTAATTGTCCCTCACCAGAACTCCAATTTTAGTGGATGAACCAAACGCCACCTAGAGAGTGTCTTAAGTCCGATGGTTTTTTGTATTATGTTTTCTTTCAGTCTAGTAAAGAACACGGCATTTGCTCCACTTTTTAAAGGATTTTCTTTTTAATAATTTACCCCTATTAATTAGTACAAGTTCAAAGATATTTAAGGAGCAAATAGTCCTATCCTATTCATTTATATAAAATTAAGAATAGGGAGAACGTTAGGTGTGCAAGTGCAGTAACGAGAGATGCGCTGCAAACATGTACAAAGTAAAGGATTTGTATTGGCTTAAAAGCAAAATCCAGTCCCAACCCACTCCCGTGTAATAATGAACTCTTTCGACATGCTTCGATTTTCTTCATAAAGAAAAGAACAGAAAAGGAAAAAGAGGAAAAAGGAGAAATGAGTTTAGCTTCAAAACATAAGGATAGATCCATGAAAGCTGTCTACTTGAATGATATATCCCAATCCCCACCACACCCCCCCTTTTCCCATGATCAAGTAGTACAACACGTTATAAAAGTATGGGCTTTCTAGATTCCACATATGCACGAGCCGCATCAAGCATCGCTACATCCCAAAAAAAGCGTGAGCTACATTTAATCGTCCGAGAAGTAATTCCTCTAGGCCCAACTTGGAGGACTCTTACAAATCTCTTGATCCACGACAAAAAGGTGGGTAGCTTGAAATTTGAACAAGTCTCTACGAAAACAAAGCACACAATCGATGATCACATCCATGTTATGGCCAAAATTTCTTCAGAAAACTCAACTAAGTTTCTTCACATTGTCCATTCAGAATAAAACTACTCATCATCTGTATATATCTGCTCTAAGTACACTTAAACCCCATGTAAGATAAATCCGCAACCCTCCGTTGCTAAGGTGTAAACGAGTGACCATGGCAGCCCTCAAAAATCAGGTCCCCGCACAAAGAGATATATATATATCCACAACTATAACCCTCTAGCCAAGGGTAAGGAGCAGAAAGAAGACTACTCCAATTAGTTTCGAGTAATAGCACGTATCTACAAATTCATTTGTCCGACTGTAACGAAATTTTATGCATACATGTATCATTGCATGGAGGGTTAAAATGCCACAAGCATTTTTTCACTGCCTCAAGCTGATATTATGTTACGAAGTTCTTACCAACCCAGGAGTCCAATTTCTCCAATCCAACTTGCCAATTGACTTGTTTCTTAAATTGACCATTTCTCTTATATCAAATACCTTCTTTAGATAATTGTTTCCTTGTTTAGTGGACACAGGTTCAGATTCCACTGTGGTTTCTTCCTCTGGTTCTTCAGTTTCGCTAACGGGTTGAGGGGCAGCAACTTCTTGAGATGCAGTCTCACTAATGATGTTTCCGAGAATCTCAACTACCTCACTCATTTTTGGACGGGACTTTGGCTGCTTTAGTAAGCACCTGTTGGCTAATGATGCAAGTTTTTGAGCCGATTTGATGCAGTAGTCTCCTTCAAGTCTTGGGTCAACGATTATGTGGAATTTCTTTGAGTCTGAAACATAAGGTTTCACCCATTCCAAAAGCTTCTGTTCACTCCGGGGTAGGTTTCTCTCCACAGCTCGCCTTCCTGTGATAAGCTCGTAAAGAACCACTCCAAAGCTCCAGACATCACTCTTAGCAGTCAACTTCCCAGTCTGAACATACTCTGGAGCCGCATAACCTACTGTGCCCACAACCTTGAGAAAAAAGTATTCAATATGATCAATGTGTTCTTCATATTGGCAAAATTATTAGAAGATGTGTGATACAAAAAGCAAGAATTCAGAAGCAGATACTTATCAGGACCAACTTTAAAACACTGTACCACCAAATGACTTTTTTGGCTGAATACTACCATCTAACTCTAGACAATAATTGATTATCTGAAAAACTATACACAATAATTCAAAAAGCTTCTGACAAGAAGGCAGAATTCTGACAGTCTAAATCACAAGTCATTTTAATTTCACCACTAATGTCTCGGATCCAACAAAACTTACCGCTGTGGAAACATGACTTATTCCTTCAGGAGGTCCCTGCCTTGCTAATCCAAAGTCTGAAAGTTTTGCATTGAAATCCTCATCTAGCAAAATGTTCGACGTTTTGAAATCGCGGAATATTAGCTGCGAAATCAAAGTATCCCAATCTTATTTACTTGCAAGAAATTGATAAGTAACTTACTTTCTACAGAATATAGGCCTTAATACAAGTAATAGTTGCAAGGAATTCTTCAGCACATGCATACAGAAAGCATACTTAATTTTGTCCATACACGGGAAAAATTTCAAACCCATTGGAAGTATCTTCTTATTAAAATAATAAGATCTCTAGAACAATGCTTCTACAATTAACCTATAAGCAACCCAAATAGGTAAATCAAACAAAAGAGAAATAGGACACCTGAAAGTCCATTTCTTCGTGAAGGTACGCCAATCCACGGGCCGCATCCTGCGCAATTTTTAATCTAGTTATCCACATAAGTGGTGATGGCATTCGAGCCAAGAGATGGTCTTCTAAGCTTTTATTACGCATGAGTTCATAGACCAAGAGTCTTTGAATCCCTCTTTCATCATCTTCTGCACAATATCCAACTAGCTTCACGAGATTCGGATGCTTGACAACACCTAAAAAGTTCACTTCATTTATCCATTCCTTATGCCCCTGGACACTAGAATGCATACATAGTAATTTCATTAGATAAAACTCAAAGCACCTCACAATGGGCATTCCAAAAGCAACATGAACCTTCCAAAACAAACCCATTTCAATAAATTCAAGACAGATTCCTAAAACACCTCCATCCCTGGTAAATGTATGGGGAATGCATTGTTTTTAATTGAAAAAAATGGCAATTTATACGATTGCAAATTAGTATACTTTCTATTTTTCAGATTTGGGAAGAAGCTTCCCAATCCATTATGCCTAATCTTCTCCACTATAACTATTTCAACCCAAAATTCTTGTAAACAACGATTCGAATCACATTATACATTCCTCGCGTAAATAATCAAATCCAAACTAGCATTAACCAAAAATAATGAGAAAAAAAAAATAGTGAAGAAAATCATGCCTGGAAGCCACTCCGACTCAACTGTTTGATAGCAACATCAACCTTAGACGGAAGAGCGCGGTCGTCGTCAATCTCCGACCCCGGAACCCTAACAACTCCTCTGTAAACGCACCCAAAGCCTCCTTCCCCAATCAACAAGGCCCTACTGAACCCTCTGCTGGCCGATTTCAGCTCCGAGAACGTGAACACCCTCAGATCATTGGCTCTCCTCAGGCTTAGAAACTCGTAGAACCCGACCGAGTCGGAAAGGTCCCTAGAGTCCGAGTCGAACTCGGACCTACGAGTGCTTTCGACGGTGCTGGAGGCCACACTCAGGGAGCGTGCCCACGACACCTTGGAGACCCTCGAAACGACGCTGCCACCGCCGCCGGCATCATCGTCGTCGCGCCTCTCTCCGTTGGTGAAATGGAAGCACTTCATGCTAGAAGAGGAGCTGAAGGAACTGTACGAATTGCAGAGATGGTGAACCAGAGAGAGAGAGAGAGTCAAAGGCGAGGTGCTGCTAATACTTTTGGATCAACTAACTCCAATTGGCGACCTTTGATTTATTTATAAATACATTTTGAAATCTCGGACCAGGCGGCTTTTTTTTTTTTGGTCGAGGATTTCAATTGTGATAAATTAAGTACGTGAATGGAAGGCCTAAAGCTATTTGGTCTCGACTATTTAAAATGTAACGTATAGTTAAATTTTTAACTAGAAACAAACGTGAGTAGTATGATAACACGGTAACTAAAAATGTATTTAAAGAAAATTAAACTGAATAAAAGTATTCAAAGATAAGACTAGACGTATTATTTGTATTTTTAAGGTTTTTGGAGCCGTAAATTTATAAAATATTTTTTTGTGATTGTTCGAAAATTCTCAAATTATTTTTTAAATATATTTTTAGATACTATTATGCATTTTTTATATGTATTTTTCATTAAAATTTAACATCAAGTTATAATTTAGAGATAGTCTAAGAACTAAATTATTACAAATTAAAAAATTCAATAACTTAATTGCTACAATTAAAACTTTAAAGACTAAATTTTCATTTATTGGATAGTTCAAGGATCATTATTTCATCAACTTCTTTTTTTCTTTTTTTTTTTTTTATTTTGTTTATTTTTATATTTATTCCTAAATTATAAATTATGGGAAGTGTTTGAAATTGAATCTGTCAATAGAATTTTTGAAAATGAGAATGGAGAACCCTTGTTTTTGAACGTCACATTCTAATGTCTCATATTTAAATTATAACTTCATTCTATTCTATTATACTTTAAATGTACTCATTCAAAATACCCAAACTAAATGGGTTCGGTTTGAATTGTTGAATTGTTGAAACAAGCACTCATCTGAATGAGCCATTAGAATGGAAAAACTAGAATTATTGAAACAAATAGGCCTCGATTGGTTCACCAATTTGAATAAGTATATTTAAATATAAATCTATGAAATGAGTTATAATTAGAATGAAATACATTTGAAATAAAATAAATTATAATATATTGTAATTAGAATTAGAAATATTAGAATAGATTATTTAAAAATACCTCTTAAGCTCCATTCTTATTCTAAGACACAAAAGCCCATTCCAATAATTAATGAGACTGATAGACCATTTGAATGAAAAAACTGAAGTATTGAAATAAACACACATTCTTAAAGACTATTTGAATAGAAAAACTAGAATTTTGGAAATAAATACTCATTCTAATAAATTTTCCATTTGAATGGAATGAAATGGGTGAACAAACGGCCCATAATCATTTGAATGGATGTATGAATTGGAATGGAGTAAATGAGTGAAAAAAACTCATTTGAATGGAACTTGAAATAGGGGTCAATTTGGTATTATTTTACTATGTTGCAATTATGCTCGCTATAATTATTTGTGAGTAAGAAGTAATTATGGGGGAAAAAAAAAGTTCTAGGTATTTAGTAAATTTAATTTACAAAATTGTTGTGCAGTGTAAAAGTAGAATCTGAGTGTTCTGTAAACTATACATTATGTGTACTATAAAATCATATTTTAGGCCAATATAAAGCAAAATCAGCTAAGAAGTATCATGTATCCTGCTTTTAAATTCTGTTTAAAATAGCAGTTATATAGTAATTTTTAAAATTTACTAAATAAAAGCAAGAACTTATCAAATACATCATCCTCTTTTTTTCTCTAACTATTTTTAAAAGCCAAAAATAACATTTATAATCAATCCCAAACAACAGCGACATGTCATTTTATTGATTTCAGTCTTAAATACTCACTTATATTTAAGTATTTCAAAATTATTTAATTTCTATTTTACTTCTGTTTGCAAAGTGAAGATTTTAGTAATTTTCGGAACAAAGTTGAAATATTTAGTAATTTTAGCGCATATTGAGACAATTTATATAATTTGATAAATATAAAATAAACCCCCTTAATTATTATTAGCCTTAGTATCAAGTGAAAACTGTGAGGGCCCATTGCTTCATTGAGGGGCTTAATTGCAATTTGAATTTTTTTTTTTAGAACAACAATTTTTTTTTTCTTTCAAGATCAACAAAACCTATAATTATTGAAAAAAAAATAACTTTTACAATAATATATTGTAATGAAGGAAGATATTCCTTTAATCCAAAAATTTTCTCTCCACTTCTTAGCTAGGAAAACAATTTCCAGCAAAAACGGAAGATAAGAATTAAACCAAATGTTAGAGAAAAAAGATAAACACATTAAATAGCGGATGACCGCACGCTAAAAAAGTATGAAACTATTAATGAAAGCTCAAAAGATCGTCGATACATTTGACTCTATAGATTTGAATATTTTAATTCATTATAATTTGATTCTTTGAAAAATATCCTCCACCATTCGAGCTTGTCGTGATATATGTTTTGCATATATCGATATTAGTTCACATTGATTATTCCATATATGAGAACTATATACAAAAAGTGGAGTTTTGCAACAGAAATCTAAATCTATAATAACTACCTTCATTAAAATGAAAAAATTATTAAGGTAAAATAATATTAAAAATTAGACAAAAGGAAAATCATTTGAATTTCCCTCCCCGATGAGATAGTGTCGTTGAGAGATCAAAGTTATTGAGAATAAGTAAACTTACGCAGAAAAAGAGCATCTAGGGTTTTCTTGGAGTGATTTTGGAGCCACTTAATCACTTATGTTTAGAATTCCATGTAAGTTTAGTGTCTCATCTTGAATCTAACATGTAAAAAAAAAAAAAAAAATCTAATATTATAATTTGAGTACAATTATAGGTGGAAAAAGGCTTAGTCCATATTTTAGAATTTTCTTATGATTTTATATGTGATATAAGTGATGATATGAACCTCGCCAACGATGTGACAAAATCCGTTATCAAATCTAGAAACACAACCCCAAGATCTTTCAAGTTTGATGGAAAACCGCGACCTGTTACTCAGCAAAGTAAGAACCTTGGTATGGTGAAGACGCCACAAATGGGATGGAGAATCCGTTTGATAAGTCAGATTGAACGCCACAAGGAAGCCCTTGATGACTTCAGAAAAATCCCTTCAAGAATTCAAGAAGAAAACTCTCTATCTTTTCATTAATATGCAAAATCTGATGCCTCCTGATGTAGGCGGCACATATATATAGGCGGTACAAATATACCCTGCTAGGATTTTAAATGTAAAATTACTAATCTACCCTTAATGAAGAGAAAGAAGAAACAAGTCTAATATAACCCTAGAAATACTCAGAAATTAAAACACAAAATTAAAGATAAAATTACAAAGAAAGTACGTCTACATCAATTTATAATTCCCCCTTGTATGATGGATTAGACTTACAATGGCTCAATGGACGTATATGGTTGATTAGTTCTCTCCGGGATCGACTTGGATGAGTAGAACCAACCTTTGTTCACCTTCAGTAGTGAACACATTTTCTTCTTGTTGTAGGACTCTCCGAACTAAGTTATTCAGCTCTTCTTTGAATCTTTTAGCTCGAGCCCTCGTCA
>JXTB01000722.1:4204-21582 GCA_002914805.1 Parasponia andersonii | reverse complement strand
CAAGGTCAGATTTCCATTATTCAAGCTTTAGAATAATCTACAAAAGACTCTCACAAGAGAATTGCTCAAGGGTGCGTGAATTAAAGCTTAGTTTCGTAATTTTTGTGACTTACTCATTTTTGACTCATCAAGGAGAATAGTTGGCTGCAATTAGTTAAATTACCTTTCTTATTTATTTATTATAAGTTTCATTGTTGAGTTGTAAGGCTTGCATGCCAATCTAGATATTTTCTTTTTTTTTTTTAATTATGCGATAGGCGTGTTTTTTAGGGTAATTGTAGGAAATCAATTCTCTGAATTAAATTAGGTTATTTTAGTTTCCTTTTCTTATTTTGGGCAGCTTTTTAGATATTTTTAGCAGCCAATTTTTGTGGTCCTTATGTATAGAAATAGCCATTAGCTTGATAAAAAGATCATATTACAATTCATTAAAATTAAGAGCAATTTCTCTTTAGTACTTTGAGAACTTATTCGAACTTATCAGATTTCTCTGTGGCGTTCATCCCTTGACTTATCAATCGAGTTTTCCATCTTTGATTGTGGCGTCTTCCTTTATACCAAGATTCACATCTCTTTATAGGTGTTAGGTTGAGGTTTTCCATCCGAATCTGATTGTAGAACGGTCCTAGGCATCATCCTTATTTCGGGTTTCATCACAAGTTAGCGGAGTTCGCATCATTTAGTATCAGAGCCAGATTCTAGTCTCAGGTTTAATCTATCCTTTACCTTTTCTTTTTTTTTTTTTTGTCAAAACTAGCCTTTATTCTTCATTCTTTCTTTCATCTAAATCGTCCAAAAAAAAAAAAAATATAAACTCGATCTATTCTAGTCGTAGCCAGTTTAGATTGCTTGTTTGCTTTTGAATCTGAATTTATATCTTTGTATCTTTTAGTTAGCACTTGTGTTTTTAGTTATTATCTGGGTTCTCAAAAAAAAAAAAGAAGAATCAGTGGTTGAATTAGAGGTTTTTTAGGATGATTCAATAAAACGGTCGTAACTTTTGATCTAGGTATCGAAACGACTATTATTATATTTAGAGGAGCTAGGAATCGAGAAGATAATTCACTAGGTAGTATTAAGAAGAATATTCCATCCTTTCAAGGTAAGAACGATCCAGAAGCTTACCTTGAGTGGGAGAAAAAGGTTGAATTAGTATTTGATTGCCACAATTACTCCAAGATTAAGAAAGTAAAGCTTGCTGCCATTGAATTTTCCGATTATGCAATTGTATAGTGGGATCAGTTGGTAATGAATAGGAGAAGAAATAGGGAGCGTCCAGTAGAGACATGGGAGAAGATGAAAACAGTGATGAGAAAAAGGTTTGTACTGAGCTCCTACTACCGGGAATTGTATAACAAGTTGCAAAGCCTTAGGTAAGGTAACCAGAGTGTAGAGGAATATTATAATGAGATGGAGATTGCTATAATTCGAGTGAATTTAGAGGAGGATCAGGAGGCTATAATGTCCAGATTCTTGGTTAGTTTGAATCAAGAAATTGCTAATGTGATGGAATTGCAAGAGTTGGAAGATATGTTCCACATGGCTATAAAAATTGAGAACCAACTCAAAAGGAGGGGTAGCACACGTCCAAGCCAAAATCTAAGTACATCTGCTTGGTAATCAAATCAATGGAAGAAAGATGAGAGGCAATCTATGATGAAGCCTAAAGCTGAGCAAAAGTAAGAAGTGACTAACTATATAAATCAAGGTAAATCAAATTCTTCTACTTCTAGGAATCATGATATCAAGTCCTTTAAATGTCAAGGACGGGGTGACATAGCTGGCCAATGTCTAACAAAAGAGTTATGGTGATGCATGGAAAAATTTGAATGAAAGAGGGTGATGAATGGAAAACTGCGTTCAAAACAAAATATGGTTTATATGAATGGTTAGTTATGCATTTTGGATTAACTAATGCTTCTAGCACTTTCATTAGATTAATGAACCATGCTTTGCGTGCTTTTATTGGAAAGTTCATAGTTGTTTATTTTGATGATATTCTAATTTATAGCAAAAAATTGGATGAACATGTAGTACATTTGAAATATGTTTTAGATGTACTTAAAAAAGAAAGGTTGTTTGTTAATCTAAAGAAGTGTACCTCTTGCATTGATAAACTTGTGTTTCTAGGATTTGTTGTGAGTGTACAGGGTATACAGGTTGATGAAGAGAAGGTACGTGCAACCCAAGAGTGGCCAAGTCCCATGATCGTAGGAAATGTGAGAAGTTGTCATGGACTTGCTAGTTTCTACCGGTGGTTTGTGCTAGGACGGGGTCACATAGCTGCCAATGTCTAAACAAAAGAGTTATGGTGTTGTGAGATGACAGTGAAATTTAAACTGAAGACGAAAATGACACCAATGTTATGCCACCATTGGAGGATGCCGATAAAAAGGAATACCCTACCCAAGGAGATTTGTTGGTGGCAAAGAGAACTTTGAGTGCACAAATCAAAGAAGATAAAGAGGTGCAATGAGAAAACATCTTTCATACTAGGTGCCATGTTCAAAATAAGGTATGTAGTATGATTATTGATGGTGGTAGTTGTACTAATATTGCTAGCACTATCGTGGATAAATTAGGGTTGTCAACCATGAAGCATCCTCGGCCTTACAAGTTGCAATGGTTAAATAATAGTGATGAACTGAAGATGAATAAACAAGTGTTTGTTTCTTTTCGTATCGGGATATATGAAGATGAAGTTTTGTGCGATATGGTTCCGATGCAAGCTGGACACTTGTTACTAGGTCGACCATGACAATTTGATAGGCGTATTAAACATGATGGCTTCACCAACAAGTACTCATTTGTATTTAATTAAAGGACAGTCACTCTAGTTCCTTTGACACCAAAAGAAATTCATGAAGATTGAGTGAGGTTACCAAAAGAGAGTGATCAAAAGAGAAAGAGTGAAAAAGAGAGAGAGGTCGAAGAAAAAAAGAGAGAAAAGGCAATAATAGATTCGGCCATTGAGCGAAAAAAAAGAGAGAAAACAAAATAATTTTTATGCAAAAGCCAAAGAAATTAAGAGAGTGATATTTTCAAACCAGCTGATGATTGTACTCTTGTACAAGGAGACATTTTTAAACTCTAACGATCTTGACTCTGTTTTGCATAGTTCTATTATTTCTCTCTTGTAGGAATTTGGTGATGTTTTCCCAAGAAAATTCCTAGTGGATTACCACTAATCCGAGGGATTGAGTATCGAATTGACTTTGTGTGCGGTGCCATCATTCCAGATCATCCAGCCTATAGGAGTAACTCCGATGAGACAAAGGAACTACAAAGACAGGTTGATGAAGAAAAGATTCGTGCTATCCAAGAATGGCTAAGTCCAACGAGTGTAAGTTTAGGTATTGGCGTAGTTCTTATGCAAGAAGGATGACCAATTATATATTTTAACGATAAACTAAGTTGAGCTACTTCAAACTACCCTACTTATGATAAAGAAATATATGCATTGGTTCAAGCTTTGAAAACATGGCAACATTACGTTTAGGAGTTGGTGATTCACACTAATCATGAGTCATTTAAGCTCCTTAAAGGTCAGCACAAGTTGAATAAGAGGCTTGCACGATGGGTGGAATTTATTGAGATGTTTCTATATGTCATCCAATATAAACAAGGTGAAGATTTGAGGATAAATCCTTTCAAAAGGAGAAGAGTGATGCAAGTCCAGGCACGGCAAAGGAGCCAATTCAAGTCCCAATTAGACCGGTTAGAAGAGCTCGAGCTAAAAGATTCAAGTAGTCTCTCAATGAGCTGATTCAAAGCATTTGGACTGAGATAAATTCTTGCAGGCCCAAGGATGATGTTCCACATGGTCCACAAGGTCAGATTTCTATTATTCAAGCTTTGGAATAATCTACAAAAGACTCTCACAAGAGAATTGCTCAAGGGTGCGTGAATTAAAGCTTAGTTTCCTTTTGACTCATCAAGGAGAATAGTTGGCTGTAATTAGTTAAATTACCTTTCTTATTTATTTATTATAAGTTTTATTGCTGAGTTGTAAGGCTTGCATGCCAATCTAGATACTTTCCTTTTTTTTTTTAATTGTGCAACAGGAGTGTTTTTTAAGGTAATTGTAGGAAATCAATTCTCTGAATTGAATTAGGTTATTTTAGTTTTCTTTTCTTGTTTTGGACAACTTCTTAGATGTTTGTAGCAGCCATTTTTTATGGTCCTTATGTATATAAATAACCATTAGCTAAATAAAAAGATCAGATTACAATTCATTAAAATTAAGAGCAATTTTTCTTTAGTTCTTTGAGTACTTATTCGAACTAATCAGATTTCTCTGTGACATTCATCCATTGACTTATCAATCGAGTTTTCTATCCTTGATTGTGGCGTCTTCCTTTATACTAAGGTTCACATATCTTTATAGGTGTTGGGTTGAGGTTTTCCATCCAAATCTGATTGTAGAACAGTCCTAGGCATCATCCTTGTTTCGGGTTTCATCCCAAGTTGGCGGAGTTCGTATCAAGGTGCCACATTTAAAACAAGGTATGTAGTATGATTATTGATGGTGGTAGTATTACTAATGTTGCTAGCACTACTATAGTGGAGAAATTAGGGTTGCTAACCATGAAGCATCTAAAGCCTTACAAGTTCCTGTGGTTAAATAATAGTGGTGAACTGAAGGTGAATAAATAAGCGTTAGTTTCTTTTCGTATCAGGAAATATAAAAATGAAGTTTTGTGCGATGTGGTTTCGATGTAAGCTGGACACTTGTTACTAGGTTGACCATAGTAATTTGATAGGTGTATTAAAAATGATGGCTTCACCAACAAGTACTCATTTGTACTTGATCAAAGGACAATCACTCTAGTTTCTTTGACACCAAAAGAAGTTCATAAAGATCAAGTGAGGTTACAAAAAGAGAGTGATCAAAAGAGAAAAAGTGAAAAAGAGAGAGAGGTCTAAGAAAAAAAGAGAGAAAAGGCAGTAATAGATTTGGCCATTGAGAGAAAAACAGAAAGAAAACAAAATGATTTTTATACCAAAGCCAAAGAAATTAAAAGAGCAATGTTTTCAAACCAGCCAATGATTGTACTCTTGTACAAAGAGGGGTTTTTAAACACCAATGAACTTGACCCTACTTTGCATAGTTCTGTTGTTTCTTTGTTGCAGGAATTCAAGGATGTCTTTCCTGATGAGGTACCACATGGTTTGCCTCCAATTAGGAGAATAGAACATCAAATTGATTTTGTACCCAACGCAGCCATTCCAAACTGACCAGCCTATAGGAGTAACCCTGAGGAGACAAATGAGTTTCAACGGCAGGTTAGAGAAGTGATGAAAAATGGGTATGTTAGAGAAAGCATGAGTCCATATGCAGTTCCGGTAATTTTGGTTCCTAAGAAGGATAGATCATGGCGAATATGTGTTGATTTCCGAGCAATTAACAATATAATGGTAAAGTATCATCATCCTATCCCTCGCTTAAATGATATGTTGGATGAATTGCATAGTTTTTGTGTCTTTTATAAAATTGATTTGAAAAGTGGATATCATCAAATCTGAATGAAAGAGGGTGATGAATGGAAAACTGCATTCATTAACTAATGCTCCTAATACTTTCATTAGATTAATGAACCATGCTTTGCGTACTTTTATTGGAAAGTTCATAGTTGTTTATTTTGATGATATTCTAATTTATAGCAAAAAATTAGATGAACATGTAGTACATTTGAAATCTGTTTTAGATGTACTTAAAAAAGAAATGTTGTTTGTTAATCGAAAGAAAGATTTTGCATCGATAAACTTGTGTTTCTAGGATTTGTTGTGAGTATACAGGATATACAGGTTGATGAGGAGAAGGTACGTGCAATCCAAGAGTGGCCAAGTCCCACAACTATAGGAAATGTGAGAAGTTGTCATGGACTTGCTAGTTTCTACCGGTGGTTTGTGAAATACTTTAGCACATTGGCCACATCACTTATCGAAGTAATCAAAAAGAATGTTGGTTTCAAGTGGGGAGAAGAATAAGAGAAGGTGTTTCAACTGATCAAGCAAAAATTGACCAACATCCCTTTATTGTCTTTGCCTAACTTTAATAAAACGTTTGAAATTGAATGTGATGCTTCTGGTATTGGTATAGGTGCAATTTTTATGTAGGAGGGACGACCGATTACTTACTTCAGTAAGAAGCTAAGTGGGGAAGCCTTAAACTAACTGACTTATGACAAGGAGTTGTATGCATTGGTTAGGGCTTTGGAGACATGGAAGCACTACCTATGGCCTAAAGAGTTCGTGTTCATACCGAACATGAGTCCTTGAAACTCCTGAGAGGCCAACATAGGCTGAGCAAGAGACATGCACGATGGGTTGAGTTCATTGAGATGTTTCAGTACGTTATTCGATATAAACAAGGTAAGGAAAATGTTGTCGCAAATGCACTTTCTCATAGGTACGTATTACTTTATACTCTTGATGCTAAAATACTGGGTTTTAAGCATATTAAAGAATTATATCCTTTAGAACATGACTTTAGTGAAGAGTATGTATCTTGTGAAAAGACAGCCAATGGTAAGTACTTTAGGCATGAGGATTTCTTGTTTCGAGAAAATAAATTGTGCATACCAAATTGTTTTATGCGAGATTTGCTAATGAGAGAGTCACATGGGGGAGGTTTAATAGGACATTTTGGAGTTGCTAAGACCTTAGCCATTTTATAAGAATATATCTATTAGCCACACATGAAACGAGATGTTGAGAGAATTTTTGGTAGATGTGTCACGTGTAGGCAAGCAAAATCCCAAGTGCAACCTTATGGTTTATATACCCTACTACCCATTCCTAGTGAGCCTTGGATTGATATTTTAATGGACTTTGTATTAGGTTTGCCTAGGTCTAAAAGGGGTAGAGATTCAATTTTTTTGGTGGTGGATAGATTTTCTAATATGCCACATTTCATTCCGTGTCACAAATCTGATGATACTTCCCATGTTGCTGATTTGTTCTTTGGAGAGATTGTAAGAATACATGATGCCTAGAACAATTTTTTCCGATAGAGATACTAAGTTCTTGAGTTATTTTTGAAAGACTTTATGGGCTAAGTTAGGAACTAAGTTGTTGTTTTCAACTACTTGTCATCCTCAAATCGATGGTCAAACTGAAGTAGTGAATAGGACTTTGTCTACTTTATTGAGGGCTATTATTGAAAAGAATATCAAAACTTGGGAAGAGTGTTTGTCGCATGTTGAGTTTGCTTATAATTGTTCTGTTCATTCTGTTACTAAATTCTCACCATTTGAAATTGTTAATGGTTTTAATCCTTTAACTCTTTTTGATTTATTACCATTACCTTTATCTGAGCGAAATTTAGATAGGAAAAGAAAAGCTGAATTTGTCAAGCAAATTCATGAAAAAGCAAAGCTCTACATCGAATGAAGAACTGAGCAATATGCCAAACAAGCCAACAAAGTCTGACAACAGGTGGTCTTTGAACTTGGTGATTGGGTTTGATTACACATGCTAAAGGAACGGTTTCCGACTCAAAGGAAATCTAAGCTGCTACCTAGAGGAGATGGACCTTTCCAAGTCTTAGAACGGATCAACGACAACGCATATAAGCTTGACTTGCCTGGTGAGTATAATGTGAGTGCTATTTTCAATGTTTTTGATTTGAGTCCTTTTGTTGCAGGTGATGAACTTGATTTGAAGACAAATCCTTTTCAAGAAAAGGGGAATGATGAGAACATGGCAAGCACGAGAGTATGGAATGCAGATCTTATCCAAGTTCCTATTGGTCCACTTACAAGAGCACGTGCAAAAAAATTCCAAAACACCTTAAGTAGAATGATTCAAGGGATTTAGGTTCAGGCATGCACTTGGAGGCCTATTAATGGAGATGAATGAATTTCTAAGGCCTTAACAAGCTTGATTCAAGTTCAAGAAAGTCCATTGGCACATATGGAAGGGAAATCTGATATGTAAAGACTTGAACGCCAAGTCATAGCTTACTTTCCTATTTTAGTTATTAGTTTCCCAAAACGATTTATTTGCTTGTTTTCTTTTCTTTAGTGGTGTGTAATAGGCTGAAAATTAAGAAATTAAAATCATATTGCCTACCATGTAATTAGGGACGAATTTAGGTTAGCTATTAGGGTTATTTTCCTACTTTCCTTTTCTGAATTTGGGAAAGTTGCCTTAGGCATTTTTAGGGTGTTTTTTTAGACTGAAAATTTCGTGGCCCTTGGCCTATATATTGTACCATTTTCATTCAATAAGAGCATATTACAATTCATTAAAATTAAGAGCAATTTCTCTTTAGTTCTTTGAGAACTTATTCGAATTTATCAGATTTCTCTATGGTATTTATCCCTTGACTTATCAATCGAGTTTTCCATTCTTGATTGTGGCGTCTTCCTTTATACCAAGGTTCACATCTCTTTATAGGTGTTGGGTCGAGATTTTCCATCCGAATCTGATTGTAGAACAGTCCTAGGCATCATCCTTGTTTCGGGTTTCATCACAAGTTAGCGGGGTTCGTATCATTTGGTATCAAGAGTCGGATTCTAGCCTCAGGTTTAATCTATCCTCTATCTTTTCCTTTTTTTTTTTTTTTTTCAAAATCAGCTCTTATTCTTTCTTCTTTCTTTCATCTAAATCGTCCAAAAAAAAACATAAACTCGATCTGTTCTAGTCGTAGCCAATTCAGATTGCTTGTTTGCTTTTGAATCCAAATTTATATCATTGTATCTTTCAATTAGCACTTGTGTTATTATCTGAGTTCTCAAAAAAAAAAAAAAGAGAGAAGAATCAGTGGCTTGTTGCTAAAAAAAAAATAAATCCTGATTTGGTTGGTGAGTTTTTTTGTGCAGATTGTTGCTAAGAAATTCTGATTATTTGTTTGATAATAAATTTTGAGAAATTACGAGTGAAAAAAGGCAAGAGTGCTGAGCACATAAGAGGGTAAAAGCTAATCTGATATATTCGAGTAAAACATAGGTGAATTTGAGAGATTCATTGCTGAGTGAAACACGTGAGAGAGTGTGTAAGGACCCATCTTTTTTCTAACTTTGTTTTGCAGCAAACATATCAGACAATAAGGACAGAAATAATTCTGGAGATACATCTGGAGTGGGTGATCCGAAGCTTCTCATGGAAGCCTTAATTGGCGAGATGAGAATTGTAATGAGAGTAGAGATGGAGCAGGTTCATGAGCGGACGGACAGAATAGAGAACTCACATATGGAGCAGCCACAAATCGCTCCTAATATGCATGGAAAAGGGAGATTCCAGCATAGGGAAGTGAGGGCTGAAGATGAAGAGTATTATAGAGATGCTTTTGGTGATGAAGATAACCGAGATTCAATATTTGGGAATAGGAGATACGGTGGGCAGTTTAGAGGAGCTAGGAATCGAGAAGATAATTCACTAGGTAGTATTAAGATGAAGATTCCATCCTTTCAAGGCAAGAACGATCCAGAAGCTTACCTTGAGTGGGAGAAAAAGGTTGAATTTGTATTTGATTACCACAATTACTCCAAGATTAAGAAGGTCAAGCTTGCTGCCATTGAATTTTTCGATTATGCAATTATATGGCAGGATCAGTTGGTAATAAATTAGAGAAGAAATAGGGAGCGTCCAGTAGAGATGTGGGAGGAGATGAAAACAATGATGAGAAAGAAATTTGTACCGAGCTACTACTATTGGGAATTGTATAACAAGTTATAAAGCCTTAGACAAGGTAACTGGAGTGTAGAGGATTATTATAAAGAGATGGAGGTTGCTATGATTCGAGTGAATGTAGAAGAGGATCGGGAGGCTACAATGTCCAGATTCTTGGTTGGTTTAAATTGAGAAATTGCTAATGTGGTGGAATTGCAACATTACGTGGAGCTGGAAGATATGGTCCACATGGCTATAAAAATTGAGAACTAACTCAAGAGGAGGGGTAGCACATATCCAAGCCAAAATCCAAGTACATCTGCTTGGAAATCGAATCAATGTCAAAAGGATGAGAGGCAACCTACGATAAAGCCTAAAGCTGAGCAAAAGCAAGAAGTGACCAGCTATGTAAATCAAGGTAAATCCGATTCTTCTACTTCTCAGAATCGTGATATCAAATGCTTTAAATGTCAAGGAATGGGTCACATAGCTAGCCAATGTCCAAAAAAAAAATAGTTATGGTGTTGCGAGATGACAGTGAAATTGAAACCAAAGACGAAGATCACACCGATCTTATATCACCATTGGAGGATGCCGATGAAGAGGAATACCCTACCCAAGGAGATTTGTTGGTGGCAAGGAGAGCTTTGAGTGCGCAACTCAAAGTAGTTAAAGAGGTGCAATGAGAAAACATCTTTCATACTAGGTGCCATGTTCAAAATAAGGTATGTAGTATGATTTTTAATGGTAATAGTTATACTAATGTTGCTTGCATTACTGTGGTAGAGAAATTAGGGTTGCCAACCATAAAGCATCCCCGGCCTTACAAGTTACAGTGGTTAAATGATAGTGGTAAACTGAAGGTAAATAAACAAGTATTAGTTTCTTTTCGTATCGGGAAATATGAAAATGAAGTTTTGTGCGATGTGGTTCCGATGCAAGTTGGACACTTGTTACTAGGTCAACCATGGCAATTTGATAGGCGCATTAATCGTGATGGCTTCATTAACAAGTACTCGTTTATACTTAATCAATGGACAATCACTCTAGTTCCTTTGACACCAAAAGAAGTTCGTGAAAATCAAGTGAGATTACAAAAAGAGAGTAATCAAAAGAGAGAGTGAAAAAAAGAGAGAGCCCGAAGAAAAAAAGAGAGAAAAGGCAATAATAGATTCGACCATTGAGAGAAAAAAAGAGAGAAAACAAAATAATTTTTATGCAAAAGCCAAAGAAATGAAGATAGTGATGTTTTCAAACCAGTTGATGATTGTACTCTTGTACAAGGAGGCATTTTTAAACACTAACAATCTTGACTCTGTTTTGCATAGTTCTATTGTTTCTCTCTTGTAGGAATTTGGTGATGTTTTCCCAAGAAAATTCCTAGTGGATTACCACCAATCCGAAGGATTGAGTATCGAATTGACTTCGTGCATGGTGCCATCATTCCAGATCATCCAGCCTATAGGAGTAACCCCAAGGAGACAAAGGAACTATAAAGACAGGTTGATGAAGAAAAGATTCGTGCTATCCAAGAATGGCTAAGTCCAACGAGTGTAAATTTAGGTATTGGCGTAGTTCTTATGCAAGAAAGATGCCCAATTGCATATTTTAACGAGAAACTAAGTTGGGCTGCTTCAAACTACTTCTGATAAAGAAATGTATACGTTGGTTCAAGTTTTGAAAACATGGCAAAATTATGTTTGGGAGTTCATGATTCACACTAATCATGAGTCGTTTAAGCTCCTTAAAGGTCAGCACAAGTTGAATTAAAGGCTTGCACGATGGGTGGAATTAATTGAGACGTTTCCATATGTCATCCGATATAAATAAGGCGAAGATTTGAGGACAAATCCTTTTCAAGAGGAGGAGAATGATGCAAAAATAGGCAGGTTACAAAGGAGCCAATTCAATTTCCAATTAGACCTATTAGAAGAGCTCGAGCTAAAAGATTCAAGTAGTCACTCATTGAGCTGATTCAAAGCATTTGGACTGAGATAAATTCTTGGAGGCCTAAGGATGATGTTCCATATGATCCACAAGGTCAGATTTCCATTATTCAAGCTTTAGAATAATCTACAAAAGACTCTCACAAGAGAATTGCTCAAGGGTGCGTGAATTAAAGCTTAGTTTCCTGATTTTTGTGACTTACCCTTTTTTGACTCATCAAGGAGAATAGTTGGCTGCAATTAGTTAAATTACCTTTCTTATTTATTTATTATAAGTTTTATTGCTGAGTTGTAAGGCTTATATGCTAATCTAGATACTTTCCTTTTTTTTTTTTTTTTATTTGGTGCAATATTCAAATTGAGCACTATGAATCTAGAAAATTTTTGTAATTTTTAGCAATTAGAGTAAAACGTGGTAGTAGTTTACTTGGCCTTGTGGGGCCTACCTATATACCCTACAACCATGTTTTTGGCATTTTTAGGACCTCAATCACTTGTATATATTATCTTCCAAGTTTCACAATTTTTAGAATTAATTTGGAATTGTTATGAGTTTTTGATGTCGAGATTATACAAGATAATGTAGCAAATATATCAAGTGTGCATGGGCAGCGGGTTAAACATTGTGTTAGGTATGATTTAAGGTACCTATTAAGTACTTAATGATCATATATGATTCTTGTTATAATTATAAGTTCTTGTGGTTGCTAGCAATTTGTGGTTGGATTGGTTAGACTAGCGAACAGGTAAGTAACCTTTCATCTTTGTCAGTAATTTTTGTTTTACTTAAGTTAATGTCTCTTTTCCTTTTTTTTTTTTAAAGAAAATTATGTTTGTAAATCTTAAACTTATTTTCAAGCAATTTGTTAATAAATAAAAATTAGTTTGATAAGAGATAACTATCTTTTAAATAAAATATGGATCAAGTTTATGTTTGTTACTACTGTTAAATGATTTGAAAGTTGTTACCTTATTGATAAATATGAAAAGTATTTGTTAATTGTTTTATAATTGAATATATTGAAATGTTTTTCAGTAATTATGCATGTGGACCCAATCCACATGGGTTATATGTGGACAGTACTAACTTAGCTGCATGGTTAAATATAGTAAATTCGTGATTCGTACCCAGCTACAAGGATTATCTGTAGTAGATTCGGACCCAACTATAGCGGTCACTTGTGGCAGATTCGGACCTAGTCACAGAGGTTAAGTGTGGCCATAATCGCCAAAACTGTAGAGTAGAATTTGAAAATGATATCGATTATTGAACAAGTTTGATATAATGAATTTTGAAATCTTCTACTTTGTTAAATTGATTTTTAGTTAGTTTTTTTTTCTCTTTAAAAAAATATTAATTTCGAAAGAAGAGTTATTTTGTAAAGTACTTACTAAATATCTCAAATTATATACGCTTAATCCAACTAGTAGAGGTTATTGGTTACTTACTGGACTATCGAGCTCATCCTTTTTATTCTTTAATCTTTTTCAGATTCAGAGAATAGTCATTAAGTGGAACTCATATTTGAAAGAAGAAGATCGTTTGAGGACTCAAATTTTACTATTTTGAGTTACTGCATTATTTGATTTCCATTTTGAGACATTGTTGGTTATTTGAGGTGTACTAGATTATTGTTATGGTTTTAGTTTCTTTGTTATTATAGATTTAACAAATTATTATTGATGATTTAGATTATTTAGTATTTTGTTATGATGAGATATTTTGGGTGATAATGGATATATTTGGATTTTCAATAAATATTGGATTCGAAGTCTTTCATGTCTACGAGATTTATCCTTATGGGCATGTGGTGGTTGCCATGTCTTTTATCTTGGGGTGTGACAGAATCAATAACATTAAGACTAAAAAATGTTTTAGTAATTAAAACATAAACTTATATTATATCAACCCACGCAGCGCTCGGAATTACGAGTAGTGAATTGCATATGACCAAGCTATATATTTCACGAAATTCCAATCACCATAAATATATAATAATAGTAAAATCATAATATAGATAGTGGTCCACCTCGATTGATCGCTCCACTGCACCACGTGTTGTGCCATGGGTTTCATTTAAATTTTGAGAGGTGTGACTCAATCCTTTATAAAATCTAATGCCTTGTCAACGTGAAACTTTGTTCGCACTCCAACAATATTGGGATAAAGACTAATTAAAAATAATTGATTTAGTGAGTGAATTACTATATTATTAATTAATGGTGGATTCATTGAGCACAACTTTCCATATTATTTGAGCATATTCATTTCACTAAAAGTCGCTATGTTTGTTGCTATGTTTGGTAGGAAAGAATACTATAAGGAATAAGGCTTTTGCCGACACATCTTCAAAATACATAGGTGGCCGGCATTGGTGAAAGATCATTGTTAAAATCTGGTTACCAATGAAAAATGACATGTGTCGGCGAAAGCTTAACTTAATTCCAGAATGGATAAACAAAGATTTACTTCTCACTAAATAATTCAAAAAAAAAAAAAAGAAATAAAGTTGAATGGCGTACAGTTGCTTGCGTCTAAAACTGAAGATCAATAATCTGCATTAGGGGCAAATAGACAAAGATTTTAGTCATTTATCATTTTCCTATTTCATTCTAATAGAACTATGTGCATAAACCTACCACATCCGGGGTGACATAGGTATTGGGATCCCCACTTTCATATAGAAGTTGTTGAGCACAAGTATTGAAATTTAAGACCCCACCACCATCTTCTGCCTTTGCTACCCATACTCCTCCATGTATATGTTGGCGGGAAAAAAAAAAAAGGCTGCACTTTCTTCTTCAAAGCCCCTTCTTTTAGGTTGATAAAACTAAACGAATAATTCACCTGATGCGTGAAGTATCCCCCTATAAGTTGACAACCACACTCCAAAAGATGGCCAGCCAGAGATCCCTATGCTAGAAGTTCTAAATTGTCCCAGTTCCAACCCAGCCCGTGTAACTATTCATACACTATTAGAATCCTTCAGAAATTGTCCCATCTGAATCAAACCATGACAGACTTAACAAAGAAAAATTCTTAATCAATAGTCATTTAGAAAGAACATTATACATGTAGTTTAAAATTTTTGATAAAAGAAGTTAGAAAGAACAATGTGATCACACCAAAGAAATAGAAAAGGCTGATAGGGTCAAACATGCATTTGTGGAAGTTCTAACAAACATATGATCTTTACAGATCGAAGAGACAAGGAGAGCCATATAAGATTCCAATTTTCTAGTATAAGGATTGCCCAAATTTATTTTATACTCAAGTATACCTCATACAAGTAATGGCGTAAGAGCAAATTAATCAAAATACACACCATTGGTGCCAAAAATAAGACAGCATCCGCAACACGGGAAGTTATCACTACATTAGGTTGGTGCTTTTCCAAACATTTGACAATAGGAGATGCTCCAAGATATGTGCTAATACCCTTCATCAATTAGACCAAAAAGATAATGTCACTGTTGATGGAGGTTTTATCAACAATAAATTTATAAATAATTAAGAGATGTGGCTTGTGTGAATTGAAATAAATAATCAAAGCAAATAAAGAGAGAGGGATTTATAGTGGTTCAGCCCCGAAAAAGATGAGCCTACGTCNTTCATATTAGATTAGGTTTTTTTCCTCATTCTTTTTTTCCTTAAAAAAATTGTCTCTTTTTTATTACTCCATACACTTCATTATTTTTTTTTCTTAATTCTTTTTTTCCTTAAAAAAAATTCTCTTATTGTTTGAGAAATTATAAACTAATTTGATTACACCGAATCGGTTTCTAACTACAATTAGAAACTAATCTGGTTACTGAAAAATCAAATTATTTTGCTACATAGAAACTAGTTTGGTTTCAAATAAATATTTGTGGTTTTTTGTGATTTACTTAACTACAGGACATTCTGCTAAAAGGAAACCAAACTGATTCTAGAAAACTATTATGGTTTCCTATGATTTACTTAACTATATAATATTCTTATTATTATTTTTTTAATTATTCAGATTATGATATTCATTAAATTATGATCCACTAACTAAATCAAAAAAAAAAAACCTACTTGATCCATATCTATAATTACGCTTTTTTGTCTTATATTCAATCCGAAATTAAATTTTGATATGAAATTTAATCTCAAGTTCGTTATTCTTCCCCCCAAAAAAATCTTAATTGTTAGAGATTCTCTAAGTCAAAACTCACCAAAATAACAACAATAATAATAAATTTAACACTATTGGACCTCACTCAAAAATATTAATTTAAAAATATTTTCTAGATTCATAGAATATCGCTTAAATATTCACGATCTTCTCAGAATATACACACGTTCAATAGTAATATTCATGATTTTTCCAAAATATATTTATATTTAATAGGGCTCATGTTCACCATGATTCCGGGACTTGAGGTACATTGGGATACAATAATAATAATAAAAATGATAATGGTCTTAAAGTCAAACAATTATCTAATTACTTTACCGCGATACGTTTAAAATATGTAGACATTCTCTTTGAAAGTTGGGAGTTTTCTTTTTGAATAATTAATTCATGCATAAAATTGCATATCCAGTCTATTGACATGGATAGCATATCTAAACGCAAATTGCTAGTATTGCATATCTGACCGTGAAATATGCTAAGCACTGTTGGCTTTTGACTCCAAAAGAGTAATGGTAGACTATCGAGTTTAGTATTAAACACTTGCAATACCAAATTATAATATGACATCATAAAATTTTAAAGCATATTATCCATATAATTGAATAATGTATCACATTCCTATCATTATTCAATGCAAAATAAAAATAAAAATAAATTTCAATGACGTTTAACATGGATTTAAAGTCCATTATTCTTTACCTAATTTTCCTCTTTTATTACTTGACTTTTTCCTTTTTGTCGATTTCTTGGCATCAATCTTTGGTCCAAAATAGTATAAGATACTTGTGCATGCTTACCAGCCATTCAACATTCTTTACGTGAGCTTTTCTAAAAAGCTCATCTTAGCTTTTCTAAAAAGTTGAAGATCTTTAATGGATTTTCCCTGCAATAGAATCTTAAGACGCGGTATAAAATTTAAATCTTACATTTTAAATTCAGAAATAGTTTTAATCTAAAATATTAGAAGGATAAAATATTTATCTTTTCAATTTTATATATAAAAATTATTTATTATTTTTATATTTTATATTTTGATAATTTGGTTAATTTATATCTTGTGTTTTGATTGTTATCAATATTGATATTTAGATTTAAAACATGTTATAAATTTATACCATAATACTAATTTAGAATAGTTAATTTATCAAGATGATTTAATAAATTTATTCTCGGATCAATTTTTATATAATTTATTTTTAATTTTTTAAACAAAATCTTAGTAAATTAACTGTTCTAAATTTGTATCAAATTATAAACTTGTAACAAATTTTAAATTTAAGTGTCAATTTTGACAATAACTAAAATATAAAATATAATTTGAACAAAATATCATTCGGCGACAAAGACAAACCCAAAAAAAAACAAAAAATAATGGGCACTAAAAGTTTGCACAAAACACTTATACCAAATAAGGTAATGCCACTTTTACGTATACAACGTCAAATTATACAAAATACTTATGCCAAATAATGTAACCTTATTTTTAGACACACAGTAGCCCTATTTTATAATAATTTGTGGTTGAAAATAATGTCACATTTATTTTGAGTATCGTGGCATTACTTCTAATAGTATTTGATCTGACAGAAAGGCAAAGGAAAAGAACCGAAGAAAGATGAAACGAAAAATATGTGTTGTCAGTTATTGTCAC
>JXTB01000721.1:118533-129070 GCA_002914805.1 Parasponia andersonii | reverse complement strand
TTGCCTATGCATTGTTTTTCGTTGTTGCTTATTTTTTGCTTATGTGTTGCCTACGTGTTGCCTGGATATGCTTGCTTTGTGCTCACTTATTTTGTGATTACCGCTATCAAATCTGCTTACTTTGTACTTGCTCAATGCTATGTTATTGCCTTATCACAGTGTTGCTTGTGGCATGGCTAACCAATGTGTTTGTTTGCCTAAAGGCTTACGTTCTAGGCTGACTTGCTAGCTCTGAGCAATAGCAAGTGCCGCACGTTCCATCTATTTCGAAGTACCAAAAGGGTAGCTTGTGACACGGAGCAAGCGATATCCTCAATTAGAACAGTTTATGCTTTTGTTAGAGAGGAAAGTACAGTGGTAGAACTTTCTATGGCTTTGAATGTGTCCACAAAGTTGGGGCTAAGACAAGGTTTGGTTAAAGGCTTGGCTATTGGAAGCAGTGGCATTATATTTGCTATTTGGGCTATTCTGTCATACTACAGTATTAGATTGGTCATGTATGGTGGCATCCTAGGAGGGACTGTTTATGCTATATGCTCTTCCATAATCGTTGGCGGTCGGTAAGAAACTTTTTTTTGTATTTCTGACTACTATTTTATAAAATCTTTGACATCTTTAGGCTTATATGGTAACCACTTATTTAAATAGTTTTTAATTTTTTTAATAAAAAAAAATAGACATATTTTTTAAAAGTATGTCTAATAAAACTACTTTTGTTTTTCGTTTTTTCAATTTGACAACAAAATTTTTAAAATTTTGAAAACAAAAATTTCTTACTTTCAAAATTTTTTTAAACAATTTTGTACGAATGCTAGTATCAAAATTCAAACTTATCTAAACTCGCATCACCATTTCTCTTAACATTTTCTCTCTCATCACTATTTCTCTTGTCATTATCTCTCTAGCCTCATGTAAAAGTAGCTAAATATTTTTAAAAGCTGAATTTTTCAAAATAAAATTTTAAAAGTGGTATTTTTCAAAATATAATTGTAAAATTTGGTAAATGTTTTTAAAAAATTCTCAAATATTTAGAAAATATCACTTTTATAACTTTTATTTTGAAAAATACCACTTATGAAATTTATTTAGATAAATACCACTTTTTCTCTCTACTATTTTCTCTTTCATTTTTCCTCTATCACTCTCTCTTTTGATTTTCACTTTCAAAAGTAAAAAGTTCTAGTTACCAAATATGTATTTATTTTTTTTATTTTAGAAACCAGAAAGTAAAACATTAGTACAAAACACATTTTTGTTTTTGAAATGTAAAAATTAAAATAAGAAAAAGTACTTTCATTTTTGTGTTTAAAAAAATAAAAAATAAAAATATTAGCACACAACACCTTTACATTTTCTTTTTGCAGATTTGTATGATGATTTTATATGACATATCCCTTTTAGCTATAATTATTACCATTCAGTACATGTATATTTATAAAAATTTCGATAATGCATTGAGCTATTCATATATATATTAACATATTTTCCTTTCTCACTTCCTTTTGAAGACTAAATGTTTGTATTCATTTGTCTATGGTTTGTATATGATAATAAAAACAACTAAGGCATAAATTAACAAATATATAGGGATTGTTATCTCTAGTTTTAGAAGAATAAATATTTAATGGATACTAATTTGACATCCTTGGAGTACAGAGTATTAGGTGCTAGCTTGTCCAAAGTAAAAGACATAGTAGATGCATGTTCAGCCAGCAAACGTATAACGGAAGTCATAAAACAAATTCAAACAATTGAATCAAAGAAAACAGATGGCATAATTTTCGAGCACGTTTCTGGTGTAATCGAATTTAAGCAAGTGAAATTTTCATATCCTTCGAGGCCTGAAAGTGTTATCGTCAGTAACTTTTGCCTAACCATCCTAGCAAGAAAGACAATAGCCTTGGTAGGTACTAGTGGCTCTGAAAAATCCACAATTATATCATTACTACAAAGGTTCTAGGACCCCCTTGAGGGAGAAATTCTTCTAGATGGGATTACCATTAATAAGTTGCAACTTAAGTGGCTAAGGTCACAAGATCAGAAGACACCAGGAAGAAGGCACTAGATGACTAGAATGCTCTGCTAGGGTTTCACGTGCCCTAGGTTTCGTTGGCCAACTCCAGGCTATCTTGACCATTTCTTGGACATTTTTTTGTCACTTCTTGGATGTTTCTTGGCTGATCTTGTCCTCCTTTGGCTTCTCTATGACTTTCTTGACCTTAATCTTTCAATATGACTGAGTGTTTGGATCGTTTTACAAATGCTTTCCTACTTTCATCTTACGGTTTCAATGATTATCGTTCAAAATCATCTCTTAATTCTGATCTTGACGATTCTTTGGAGATGGATGATCATGGTAAGAGGTTGGATGCGGTTATTCAAGGGAATTCTGATGGTGTTGCTGGCTATGAATCAGATTTTCATGGTGTTGTTGGTGATGTTTGGGTTGATTTTCATAGTGCTCCTCCTCCCTTGGTGATTGATAACTAGACCTTGAACCTAGGGCTAGGGTAGGATCCCAATAGATCTATCTATGGTGTTCTTAGTAATGTTAGAGATGATTTTCTCCTCCCTTGGTGAATGATAACTAGACCTTAAACTTAGGGCCAAGGCAAGATCCGAATAGATCTATCCATGGTATTGTTGATAATGTTAGGGTTGATTTTCATGGTACTCCTCCTCCTCTGGTGAATGATAACTAGACCTTAAACCTAGGGCTAGTGCAAGATCTGAACAGATCTGTCCAATCTTTGCCATGTGTTAACGCAACTCCAAGTGTGTAGATCTCTCATGTGGGCCTTGGGGACACTTCCTTTCATGCTAGTCGTGCTCTCGGTGGGGTTGATTCAAGGCTTCCTTCAGTAAGTTCAGGTGCTCATGGTTTGGTCGATTCAGGTGCTTATGGGCTGGTTCTTGGTGCGGCTTGTGTTTCCCATGCCAATACTGATATTCATGCCAATGTTCATTCTCATGATGCAGCTATTAAAGATTCTCATGTTTCTTTCAAGGTGATTAATTCTTATCCTCTCACTTCAGATCAAGGGTTGTCCTTTGTGGCTTCCAAAAATAAGGGTGTCAACTTGAACTCTTTAAAGAAAGTCGTTAATATTGCTGGTGGTTTCAAGAAAGTTCAAGACTCCATTAAGAAAGTTAAAGATTTTCGTGCTCCTTCATTCGCACAAGTGGCAAACTCTACTAGTACTTGAGATAAAGTTCCCTTAATGCCAGATCCTCAAATTTCAAATATAGTTCCAGAATCTTCAAAGCCAACATTGAAAAGGAAATTATGTCCGTGTGAAAGATAACGAACAAGCCTTGAAGAATCGGTTGGATCTATGCCAATATTCTCTTATTGGTCATATTTTTCTTTCTAAAGGAGATTTGCCATGGAAACTTGCTGACTTTAAGTTCAACCTACAATCAATCTGGTAACTTTTATTGGCCGTGATTTCTTCCTTATTCTATTTACTTCTTCAGAGGAGAAGGCTCGTGTTTGGTCTATGGGATCCATGAATCTCAAACTTGGTGTTCTTCATTTGTAACTATGGCATCCGAACTTCAATTCAAATACCTAACGATTAACCAACACTCAAATTTGGGTTAGGTTTCATGAGCTACAATGGGTCTTTTGGGATCACCAAATTCTTTCTGATTTGGCTCGAGGAGTTGGTGTCTCAATTAGATTTGTTGAGATGATGCTCAAAGAAGAATTTGGTCACTTTGCTCGTATACTTATTGATATTGATCTCTCACAGCTAATTTCTGACTCTTTAATGGTTGAGGTTAGGGTTGATTAATTTTTCATACCTTTAGGGTATGAGCATCTTCCAAATTTTTGTACTTCTTGCAAAGCAATTTGCCATGATGTAGTCACTTGTAGGCATGGACATGTTGCAGCAACAACCAAGGATGAAGAGGCTAAAGTTGAAAGGGATCGCTCTAGGTCTCGAAAGAAAATTTATCCCTCTATTACAAAGTCACCACCAAAAGTTGTTGAAGTTCTACTTTCTAATGTTTTTTTGGCTCTCAAAAGTAATCTGGATCAAATAGGCACAAATTTAGGGGAAAAGAAAAGTTAAAATTCTAGAGAGATGACATAAAAACTCTTGAGGATGATTAGCCTCATTTGGAGCATTCGAAAATGCCAGTCATTAATCCAATTGACGAGCTGCTAGATAGTTAGTAGCCTATTTCTTCAACATATCAATTAGGTGATCAAGATAATATGGACCTTTATAAAGATCTTGCTTGAAGGCAAGCCACTAAAGAATCTCTTTGCCGGATACTTCAAGGAGTGATAGTATTGATACAAGTGATCTCTCTCCAACCAATTTTCTCTTCAGGAGACGAGGGTTGGCAAGAAGTCCAGTCAAAGAAAAAGAAAAAAGCAGCTCATTTTCATTATACTAAGCCTATTACACAGGCCTCCAAAACAATTTCTCAATGAGGGTAGTTTACTGGAATTGTAGGGGTATTTCCAACCTTGGAACTCAGCGGTCGTTAAAAGACTTATGTCTCCGTCACAAACCTGATTTACTTTGTTTAGCTGAACCATTATGTCCCTTTAATTCCATCTCTACTCATTTCTGGCATTTATTGGGATTTCATCTAGTTGCACATAATAATAAACCCATTCCCTCTTTATGGGTTTCTGCCACTTCAATGATATCTAACTATCAAGTTATTGCCTCCCCTGCTCAACATGTTTCTATTTCTTTTCTACTCATTGGTACATTGTTTTCTGTTAGTTTTGTCTACGCTAGTTTTAACTATTTTTTTCGAAGAGACTTATGAGATTCTTTCTCATCTTTGCATATTGTTAATCCATGGTTGGTTGTTGGTGATTTCAATGTAGTCATGGGTGCTCATGAGACTACGGACATTCTTAAGAGAAGATCTTGTGAGGATTTCCAAGCTGGTGTTACTCTTTGTAGCTTATTAGATATTTACTCTCAGGGTCCATTTTACACTTGGAGGGGTAATTGGAATGGTAGGATCATTATGTGTCGGTTGGATAGAGCATTTTGTAGCCAAAACTTTCTGGATCAGTAGAATCAGGTCTCAAGTATTTGTTTACCTCGTTTACATTCTAACCATCATTCTTTGTTATCGTTTTCTTTAACAAATGTCGCATCAGGTCCAAGACCTTTTCGCTTTCAGGGAATGTGGCTTTCTCATTCTTTCTTTAAAGACCTAGTTACTTTGGTTCAGTCCTGTCCATGTTTTGGTTCTCCAAGCTCTATTTTGGCCAAGAAACTCAAGGACCAAAAATGTGAATTAAAGTTGTAGAATCGACAAATTTTCGGTGACTTTAAACTTAATATTTCTAAGGCCACTAACAAAGTCTTATCTATTCAAGAACAGCTTCCTACTGAGGGTCTTATTAACTCACTTCTTTTTTAAGAAATTGAAGCTCTCTCTTCTTTAGATACTTTCTTGTCCCAAGAAGAAATTTATCTTCGTGAGCAGAGTAGAATCAAGTGGCTTAAGGAAGGGGACAAAAGCTCTTCCTTTTTCCATAACATGGTGAAATGAAGATGTACTATAAAGGTTTTAAGATATATGCAAATTGGGGATGATCTTATGGATGATACAAATTTGATCTCTACTCATATCTAGCAATTCTAGAAGGATTTGTTTACTGAACCCTGTAATAGAGTTGTTGATTACTCTGTCATTCGGGATATTATTCCAAATCAGGTTACAATTTCAGATAATGTGGAGCTATGTCATAAAACCTACTGAAGAGGAAATTCGGCTGACCATATTTGACATGGATACCTCCAGTGCCCCAGGTTCGGACAGTTTTCTAGCAAGTTTTTCTGTCACTGTTGGGATATTGTGAGTTCAGATATACTTCAGTGGTCCGACACTTCTTCCTTTATGGTAACTTAACCACTTGTCTTAATTCTAATTTTTTGGTGTTAATTCCTAAATTGGATAATGCTCTTACTATTTATCTGTACTGAACGATTGTTTTGGGTAATTTTCTTTACAAGCTAATTACGAAAATCATAGCTGATCATTTGGGTCATGTTTGCTCTCGTATCATTTCTCCCCATCAGTTTGGTTTTGTCCCTGGTAGGAACATTTGGGATTGTATTGTTGGAGTTTCAGAATGTTACAACTATCTTCATAAATATAGTTATGGAGGTAATTTGCTAATGAAATTAGATATCAGGAAGGCTTTTGATACTATGTGATGGGATTTTGTTAGGGCTATTTTATCATGTTTCAGCTTTGGAGACAATTTTGTCGAGTGGATTGAAACGATCTTTCATTCGGCCTGCCTGTCTATTTTGATTAATTGTTCCCCTTATGGGTATTTTTCTTGTTCTAGAGTAGTTCGCCAGGGTGCTCGTCTATCGCCGCTTCTATTTGTTCTTGTGGAAGATTTCTTGAGTCAGTGTCTCACACAATTGATTGAAAATGGTGATCTAGTCCCAATGAATTCTACAAGACATGACAAGGCCCCAGTTCATTATCTCTTTCCAAATGATGTGCTTTTATTTGCACGAGCTTCAAGGTCCAATGTCAACATTATTCTTAATGCCCTTAGTCATTATGAAGATTTCTCGGGACAACAGGTTAATTACAACAAGTCTTTTATCTATTTTGGCAATGCAGTTTCCCGCGGCTAGAGTCTCTAAATTTCTTTCTCAAGCTGGTATGAGAAGGAGTGGTTCCACTTTAACCTATCTTGGTGTTTCCTTGTTAGCTGGCTCCTCTAAAAGGGCTCACTTTGAACCAGTTATGGATAAGATATATAATAACTTTGAGTATTGGAAAGGTATGAGTCTATCAATAGTAGGTAGAGTGAGCCTGGTTAATTTGGTTATTATGGGACATCTGTCTTATTCTTTTCTGGTATATCATTGGCCAATTAATCTTTTGAAGGATTTGATTTCTACGATAAGGAATCTTTAATGGTCTAGCACAATCAAAGAATCTCAACTAGTCATTGTCTTATAGAGGATGTGTTGTAAGCCAAAAAAAAAGGGCGGCCTTGGTCTTTGAGATCCTCGTCTTCTTAACTCTGCACTTTTAAAGAAACTCTCTTGGAGTTTGTTGACTAAGCATTCTTTTATCTATGTGATGATTTTCATCATATGTTCCCAAACTAGAGTACCCTTCTTTTGACGAAGATTCATAAATGCACTTGTAGCCTTATTTATAGCTTGACAACCGAGACTGGCGAACATTTCGTCAACACTCAGCATAATGTCAACTGCAATATCCATCCCATGATGTTGTTGTTGCAATATATTGCTCATTGAGCCAAGTATATAGTACTTAGCCATCTCATCAGATTACTTCCACTTATCATATAAGTTTCTTTCATCGTTGGTGGATTCCTTAGTTGGCTGAGCAGGACATGGAGTGGTGAGAACCCACTTATATTTATCAGCAGTAAGTACTATGTCTAGGTTACGTTTCCAGTCTACATAGTTTTTACCGTGCAGCTTATTTTGTGAGTAAAGTGGATAAGGGATTAAGTGCCATATCTACTGAAAATAAATAAATATTCCACGTATAAGCAAACATCATTTATTATGTTTCGAATAATTAACATAAAGTATTTAAGCATACAATATGCAAGTGAAGTATCCCTAAGACTATCACTTATATTTATGGTAATTTAACCTACCACTGATTACAAGCTTCCTACGGAAAGTCATGCAATCAACAAGTCAAACTGAAACAATTTCTTTTAGTAAATAGACAGATAAATCTTATCCCATATTTCTAACTACAATTCTCTTTGGTCCTCTAATCGACTAATAAGAACTCCAATGGGAGGATATTAATATTTCGAGTTGAGTGTTTTACTATTGTTTCAGCAACTAAGCTTTCTATATAAGACCGTCTCCTACGGGCAATCAGTCTCATATAATCAACCTAGTACCTTATCCTTAGAAGCTCATTTCGAATATTACCTGGACGAAAAACCCCCTTACGGGAGCTCAGCAAGATTCTGAGGCAAGGCTCATCCTAGTATATAACAAACCAACAATAAAGACCATAGGTATCACATAAAAGGATTTATAGATTTTACCCAGTTATCTGACTAGTTTAGTAACCTAAAATCAATTATGTAAGCATGTTCATATTTGCATAAGAATAGATCTAATTTTCTATATGACATGTTGCTAAAGATTATGTAATAATACATAATTATTAGGTATGCATGCAACATTGTCCTAATAATACCAAACTAGTAAGCAGATAAATAATTAATTGTTAATGATTTATTAATTTCCGATAATTTAAAATTATTTAACATTTAAATAATTCTAATTGATAAGATGATGTTAAACATTTAAATATGGAAGATAATATTTAAAATTTAAATTACAAAAGATTTTCACAAAATATAGTTAGTTTAAATAAAAGATTTGACTAATTAAATCTACTTAAATATCTCAAATTTAAATTTCAACTTTTGAAATCTTAATTTGAATTTAACTTCCTTAAATATCTCCCATTATCTTATCCTGTCAGATTTGAATTCAAAATTCAAATTAATATCTAATCTCATTAAATATCTACCAACCATAAATTCAAATTTGAAGATTTGAAAAGATATTCTGATTTAAATTTAAATTTCAAATCTTCACAAAATTCGAAATTTAAAAGATAGAAGATTTTACAAATAAAATCTCCTACAATATCTCTAATTTGAATTTAAACAAATTTAAAATTCAAAAATAGATTACCAACTATCATATAATCAGTTTTTAAAAATATCTATTCAAATTTGAATTTAAAACTAAAAGGATATTATCTCATAATATTTAATTTTAAAAATTTTCATTTTAAAATATCTCTAATTATTCAAATAATAATTAAGATATTATGGATATCAATTATATCCATAATTCAAATTAAAATATCCTATCAATTTAAATTTCAAAAATTCAAATTGAATAAGGATTTTAAAAAATTTGAATTTAAAATTTAATCTATCAGTTTTCATAAAACTATGGATAAATTAAATTAATTATAAAATCAAAATAATTAAAATTATAGTCAAAAATACGAAACGTGTCGGGACAAGCTGACGGATGGAACAGGAAGCCGGTATGCAGCCTCACTCGAGACAACTTCTGAGCGACAACCGGCTCGCGTAATGCTCGCACATCAAATGTACAAGGCGGCACCCCTAGCGGCGAAGGCACGGGAGGCCAACCACGCGGCTGGCGCGTAGGAGGCCGTTCACTGGCCATGCACGGATCATATCCGTGCGGCCAGCAGGGCCGTACCCGTGCACCATGCGTGGGGTGATCCCGTGCGGCATGCGCGAGCTGGCCGCTCGTAGGCCATGCACGGATCACATCCGCACGGCCAGCCGGACAGTGTCCGCACTGCATGCGCGGGGTGCACCCACTCGGCCTGCGCGGGGAGGTAGCCCCAAGGCCACGCGCGGATCCCATTCGTGCAACCATACGCGGCCCGTTCGCAAGTCACACCCACGGGGCTCACGGGGGCAGTGCACACGGCTCCTAGTCGTGCACCGCTCTATCGTTTCGTTCGTTTTTTTTTTAAATTGAAAAAACAGTTTTCATAAAACGCCAAAAAATCAATTAAAGATCAAAACATTTCCATGCATAGTTTTATCAAGAATATAAAATATGAACACATAGAAATCAACAACAAGTCGGAAAACAAAAATCAAAATAAACATGATCATTTCCTCATAGCAACATCTAATCATATAAATATTCAAACTCATTGAATCTATTGACCATCATACAAACTAGAGCATACTCATAATATGAACAAGACAAAAATAAACAAAAACTTTCTGGAAATCAAAAATATCAATCAACAAGAGAAAAGACCGGAGTAAAACATGCTAGATCAATAATAACACAATGCTCTAGTACCATTTACTGGTGTTTATTGAAATAAATTTTAGAAAAATATTTTCATAAAATTATTTTCAAGAACACCATAGTTTTGTAAAATCAAGAAACGTAGCAAAATTGGTTGTATAAAATTTTTCTTTTTACAAAACATTTCAGATCGTGATCTAACATGAATTAACTCTTGATCTAGACAAGAATAATACCCGGATTCGCTCCATAACCTTCTCGTCTTCTTGTCTATTCTCGAAAGCCGTTTAATTGATCCTGTGGGTGGCCATCTTCTTGATTCTCAACAAAGAGATCCACAGATGAAAAAGAAAATAATCTTCTCGAACCAATTTCTCTAGGATGGCCGAAACACTAAGGATAGTGAATCCCTAATTGTAGCTAATTTTCTCTGCTCTCTCTCTCTCGGTTTTCGTGTGACACTCTCTTCTCAAAGGGTGTTTCACGTGTAATACTTGTGTCTTGTTACTAGAGAACTTTTCTCTTAAATATAGAGAGATTAGTAAACCCTAATGGGCTTATTGGGCTTGTTGGGCTCAACTAATCATCAAATGACTATTGGGCTTTAATTTGAGCTAGACAGGGGACCAGATGGATCCATAAAACCCAAGCTCCAATGAACCATATACCTACTATCATAATTAACTCTTAATTATGATTGG